>JACDJE010000406.1:0-53517 GCA_016647715.1 Pavo muticus
TCCGGGGCCTGTGCCCCCCTGTCACGGACTTGTATCCAGAGATAACCCATGACAATATGGTTGTGGGTTGTTTTTTTGTTTGTTTGTTTTTTAAAGCAAAGCATCTGTATTTGACTTCTCTGGGCCTTCATCTGACCTGGGTTTCTTCACTCAGTGGTAAATGGCTTTCTCAGCAGTGGCAGCCTCCCTGTATTTAAAGGGTATCTCAGCTGCAGAGGAAATGATAGAGTACATAGTACCTGAATCTAGTCACTCTCTATCAATCAGAAATGTAGGAGATGAAGATAACTTATTGTTTTGCCCATTCTCACATGAGGATGGCTCTTCCCATTCAGCCCCTCTTCTGTCATCCTCACTGTAGTGCGTTCTTGTGTTCTGAATGAGGCATCTTACTGCTACAGAACTGCAAAAAATGGGCCTCATCTATGGAGACTCCCACGAGCTCCACGATTCCTGCCTTAGGGGTGGAGGCTTGCCAGTGTGACTCCCATCTACAGGAAGGGTCGTAAGGAGGATCTGGGAAACTACAGGCCTGTTAGCCTGACCTCGGTGCCAGGAAAAGTTATGGAGCAGATCATCTTGAGGGAGATCACACGGCACATGCGGGACATCTGGGAGATCACATCCAGCCAGCACGGGTTCATGAAAGTCAAGTCTTGCTTGACCAACCTGATCTTCTATGATCTAGTGACCCTCCTGGTAGATGAGGGAAAGGCTGTTGCCATAATCTACATAGACTTCAGGAAAGCATTCGACACAGTCTCCCGGGCCCAGAGAGTAGTGGTGAATGGAGTTAAATCCAAATGGCGATCAGTCGTGAGGGGTGTTCCTCACAGGTTGGTACTGGGGCCTGCCCTCTTCCATATCTTTATTGATGACCTGGATGAGGGCACTGAGTGCATCCTCTGTAAGTTTGCAGATGACACCAAGCTGGGAGGAAGTGTCAATCTGCCTGGGGGTAGGAGGGATCTGGACAGGCTGGATCACTGGGCTGAGGCCAACGAGATGAAGTTCAAGAAGACCAAGAGGTGGGTCCTGCACTTTGGCCACAGCAACCCCAGGCAATGCTAGAGGCTTAGGGCAGAATAGCTAGAAGACTGTGCAAAAGAAACAGACCTGGAGGTGTTGGTTGATGCTTGGCTGAACATGAGCCAGCAGTGTGCCCAGGTGTCCAAGAAAGCCAATGGCATCCTGGCTTGTATCAAAAATGGTGTTGCCAGCAGGCGCAGGGAGGTGATTGTCCCCTGTACTCAGCACTGGTGACTGAACTGTGTTCCGTTTTGGGCCCCTCACTGCAAGAAAGACATTGAGGCCCTGGAGCATGTTCAGAGAAAGGCAATGAAGCTGGTAAGGGGTCTGGAGCATGAGTCTTCTAAGGAGTGGATGAGGGAACTGACATTATTTAGTCTGGAGGGGAGGAGGCTCAGGGGAGACCTTACTGTTCTCTACAGGTACCTGAAGGCAGGGTGTGGGAAGGTGGGGGTCAGCCTCTTCTCCTGTATAACTAGCAATAGGACTAAAGGGAATGGCCTCAAGTTGCACCGGGGAGATTCAGGCTGGACATTAGGAAAAATTTCTCCGAGAGAGTGGCCAGGCGCTGGAACCAAGGAGGTGATGGAGTCACCATCCCTGGAGATGTTCAAGAAACATTTAGATGGTGTTCTAAGGGACATGGTTTAGTGGGAAATATTGGTGCTAGATGGACGGTTGAACTTGGATGATCTTGGTGGTCTTTTCCAACTCAGTGATTCTATGATTCTATGATTCTCTGATTGATTTGGAGATAAGAGTCATTAGTAGTGTCGGAGTTGCTTTACCAGAGAAGATGCTAATATCTTTACACTTCGGACTAATTTTGCTTCTCTTTAACTAAAGTATATGTACCTTTTTAAAAGAAGTTATTATTTCCTTCCAAGTACCTGATATATACAGTTTTTTCTAACAATGAAATTAGACAATATATGAAAGCCAAAAGCAGTTTCTCTTGCACTGCTTATGAGGTTAGGATACTTACTGTTTTTAAGATGTGTCAGTATTGTACTGTATACCAGAGTTGATCAAAGGAGCGCTAACCTGTCTATATAGGGACTGAAGGAAGCCTAACTATTTACACAGAGATTTGCTCTTTTTACTTTCCAATGGGGTGGTTGTACAGTACTGTGATGTGTGCAACCTTGTGTTGAATGGATGTTATATCCAAGCATTTGCTGAGTTTCAGCTTTCTGAAATCCCATTTGTCTCTCTTTGGTCCATCCCGCCTCTAGTCTGACTGTGTCTATAGCCGTGAACCAAGTTCACGGATACTTATCACAGTGCTTGGCTTTTGCTAAACTGTATGAGGAATCCAGGTTCATCTCTACCTATCTAAAATGCATTTGCCTGTAATTATTAAAAGTGACCAGTATAAGGCATTTGAAGATAAATATGAAGTCATTTGCCCACAATTCCAAAAAGTGAAAAACCTGATGGTTTTTATGTATGTATCAATATACAGGTATACAGACACACACACACACTTAATCATTGCATTTTGTGGACAATTGACTGCGTATTTGTGTGTATGTACGTGTTTGTATATATGCATTTCTATTCTGTAATTGTTTTTATTTGCTCGTAATATTGTAGAATTACTAGAAAGATAGCTTGCTAGCTTCTTTAAAAAAGAAAACGGATGGAGAAAAGTCTAGAAAGCCGGAAAGATTTGTTTAGCTTTCAGCTAGAATAAACATGTCAAGTTAAACATCCTAATATAGGCAATTTGGTTCAGCTCTGACATTTTTGCCTTTGGCAGTGATTAGAGAATTGTGGTTTATGTCACAACCAACCACCTACACTGCCTAATTTTGATCCTGAAATTTCCATGATCAACATGTTTTATTTTGTTTTGTCTTTGAAATTGAAACCTCTTTACTCTGCTTGTTTTTTAGCTAATTAATATTTTCTGCTCTTCTAAAATGTTTATACTTAACTTGAAGTAACAAGAAATTGGACCTTCTGAGAGGCAAATGTAGTTTACATTGAGCTCTTTGAGATGATTCTTTTAAAAATACTGCAGGCTCTATCCATAGTTCCTCTTCTCAAATGAAGACCTCTCCTGGAAATCTGTATTTTACTAACCATTCACAAACTCCTAAGAAAACCAGTATGTCATTCCCTGTGAGGCACGGGCTATAAACAGTGGTACATAGTGAAAGGGTGAGAAACAGTGAGCATAAATTTAAAGAAGAGAGGTTCAAAATAGATTCAATGTTTTTATTTATTTATGAATTTTTATTATTGTTGTTGTTTATTTTCTTCTACAACCTGGAAGACAGTGAAGCTATGGCACAGGTTGCCTAGAAGGATTAAGCAATCTCCATCCTTTGAGGGTTTCAGGATCTAACTGCGTATAGTTTAAGCAAAATGAGTTGAACCTGCTTTGAGCAGGAGTTTGGACCAGGAACTCCCTGAGGTCCCTTCCAGCTTGATCATTCTGTAACAAGTCAACCTAACGAACTTATATGCAAAATCAAACTTTTTTTTTAATTTGTAAGGAATGTGCACACGTTATGTATGAAACACTTGGTCTGAAATTTAAAATTGTTGATAACAAAGCTGTACCCGAGACATTTCAGTGTAATGGGCAATTAAAACCTTACCTTTTATAAAATATATAAAATTTATAAAAAAGCAGGAGCTTTCTTCCCTTCACAGCTGTTCACTTCTGGGGGCTTTTCTGCTCTTCCTGCCTAAAGGCTTGTCGCCTTCTTCTTTCCTCCTTACTTAATCAGATGTGGAAGTATCCTTCTCGGAATTGCTTGTATTTGACAGCACACTGAAACTTAACGCTCCTTTCTCATTGTATGAGTATGTTAAAATATGCATTCTGGGATATGCTTGAGAAATTGAATTTGTGTTGAAGCTGTGTAATGTCTATACCACAGGTGTCCAACCTTTTGGTTTGCCTGGGCCAGGTTGAGTAAAGAAGTATCGTCTTGGGCTGCAAATGCATAAGTTGTGAGACCTAAGTCACTCTGAAAGTAATGCCTCCTATTTATTTCCATGGAAACTGGAACCAATACGAAGAGCACAACAGCACTATTTGATAGAGTGCCTTCTCAGCTGCAAAGCACTACTTTTCAACATGGTCACCATCATTAGCTATGCATTTTTGCCAGCGATTAACAAAAGCCTGCATGCCATGCTCATAAAAATGTGCACCAGCAGAGGTGACCCACTGTTGCCAAAGCTGAAATGCACCCCCCGCTGCCTCACTGTGTTCATATCCACTGTTTGGTCTCCAGAAACATTCAGCAAGCATCCATGAATGTCAATGGGTGCAATTTTTTCTGCACAGAGGAATTCGGTTCCACACCTTTGCTTCATACACACTTCCATGTCAGACACCATTCCGTCAGACTGCCCCTCTGCTGCCATCACACAGCAACAAAATGTAATGGAATATTGGTGGGAAGGTTCAACCTCTTACTGCCTTCCCACCAACATCAACCTCTGATGACATGGGCCAACATAATAAAACAGGAGACATTACTTTCTGAGCAGTCCATTAACTGCAACTCTGGGCAGACTTCAAAACATTGTATTGGAAGGACAGGGGAACTGTTTCTTGCAAAAATGTTATATTACTTTTATAGCTGCATGTAATGCTTTAGCATTATAAAAGTAGACAGAGACAACATTTCAGGTTCTTTTTAACTTATATGCACATTAGTGTATATGCAGGCCAATTGATAACAAAACAGTACCCAGTTTGCCTCTATTAGTGAAATGTGCAGCTGGTAATGTAAGAACTACTGAACTCAGGGAGAAAGATGAGAAATGTAATTGTGTGAGAGGATGATTACAGAACAGAAAAGGAAGCAAAGTGAAACTGAAGGAAAATCATCTCTTGACTAGAAAGGATGTGGTCTCACTACTGTAGAGGGGTTTAATTCTAATTCTCACAGATTTGCACTTCTTGTCTTCCCCTTGGAAATGAGCCCTGCTCTGTTCGTGCAGACCTTTTTTTCTTCCTCTTAACTTGAGTTCCATTCAATCTTTTGTCTCTTAGTCTGAGTTTTCCTCTTCCCCAGATGATTACACTTTTTAATGTAATTGCTGTATTATTTCTTTTTGAAGTCTGGCTTATGATTTAAATTACATAAGAAAAGCTCTGGGAGATTTCCCTGAGCTTTAAACTTCAGCTGACAAGGAAAAAAAGTGCAGCCACACCATTTTCGCTCTCGTGATGTAATCAAGTTTTTTTGAGTTTTAAACAAATGGAATCTTACATTTTTTTTGAAATGAAAATAAATGAATAAGATCCCCATTTTGCCCTGGGACCTTTTAAAAAGTGTGATAATGATATCAAAACAGGCTTAAACTCAATCTGTAGCTTTCTCAGCTCTCACTCCTGGGTACAGGAATGTAGTAATGAATGTATAAATATGTGTGTGGGATTATATTACTGATTATATGTATTTTTTCCCTGGAAGGGTAACCACAAAATAAAATATCCATTGTGAACAGATTTTATTTACTTAGATTATTTTGCTTCTGCTTACCAAAGGAAAAAATTCAACTAAATGGTAGTTTATTCATCAGTAAGGTTTGTCTCTGAAGGGCTTCAGAGAGGCAAATGTCTTTTGGTTGTTACATCTCTCCAGTCATTATTTTACATCAAGGTCTTACTGGCCCTTTATTTAGTAGTTGTGGTTCTGCTGCTATCAGAGGAGTTGAGCTAAGGGATGCTGCTGTGAGAAAGTCTATTTTTTAACTTTCTGTGGCATAGGCAAAACAAGTAAATTTATGAGTAGAAAAGAAGGGGGATAGAGGGGATAACAGTGTGGTGATTACAGATTCCAAGGCAGTTTGTTTGCAGTGCACACTTGGCAACTTATTTCTCCAATTAAAAGAAAAAAAAAAAGAAGATAAAAACTTGTAAACAAGCATTTTCCAACAGCCACCACAAAACTAAGTATCCAAATAAAAAAATGACCAATTAACAAAAAATTAAAAAATTGTGTTTCTTACTGCTGGTTTGACCTGAAGCAGCCTCAGTGGTAATGAGAAGACTGTGAATTCTTGGCCTCTGACTTTGTGAATACTTGCTGCACAGTAAATAATACTGGAGAAAACCTATCCTTCTATCTGTCTCTGAAATCTCTTCTTTTAGTTTTATGTTAGTGTTACACTTTTAGATACTCTCAAACTCCAAATTCATGCTGAAATCTAGTTTTCCGTTGCTCCATGAATGCCCTCAAACAGTGTTAGCATCCCCAAGTAGGGTCTGTTCTGTGTGAGCTATACATGCCTTCAATTATTTTTACATGAATTAAGACTTTGATTTATATTGTTTTGAGAAAATCCTGCCCTTCCTCTCATATGCATGTGTAAAGATATTCTGAACTCTGTAATTGCTGAGCACGCCCAGACCCATATGGATCAGGGTCAGTTACATTGCTCAAACCCGCTATAGAAAACTTTGTTAGCCTGCAAAAAGAAATGTGAAGGCTGTGCACACAATTACACAGCAGAGCTTTTCTCAGGGAAGCAGGCTGACATGGCTGTTGTGATGTGACTGTTGTGACATGACTTGTTTCAGCCCATTCCCATGCTGACCCTCAATTATGGACTAATTGGTCTGCTCTCGCAGCAGAGTAATTATTCCCAAATGAAAATTTACTTCTGCCCAGAATAAAGTGTTTATATGAATTGTTGGGAAAGAAGGGCTCTCGCATTATTACTGAAAAAGTATTGAAATAAGCAGTCTCTAGCATGTGTAATACATACAGTGTGTATTAGTGCTGTTCGTAAAGAGCTGAGTGAGACTCATTGAATTGAAGAACCAGTTTTGAAGAAAGGGATTGGATCTCTGTTGAAAACATTAACTGTACCACACAGTAAATTAATTACAATAAAGCAATGTCAGTAGGATGGAAAGGGAATGTACATACTGGCTGAAATAGAGTTCAGACCCCCTTAGTTCTCAAAATATACAAAACTATGCAAATTATTACTCATATGTACCCATATTTGACATCTCAGTGTCTTTGTGCTTGGATGGGACCTATTCTTACACTGCAAAGATGTGACGGTCTGTATATAGCGTTCACGTAAAACATAAAGCTGTATTCATAGAAATGTAGAAAGCAGTTACCTCTGAATTGTCTTCCAGTGTCTGGAAAGAATAGATCTAGTTTCTCTCACTGATGCTGTTGTCTGTGTTTACCTGAACATGTCAGATCTTGTGCTTTGTGTTGTTATAGCTTCTGGGGGCGAGAATCACACTGTTCCTTATGTTACACACTGGTGAGCACTTTTGTAACAGCCTTTCTTCATTATCCTTTTTTTGCCCTTCTTTGGCTGAAGTATTTGTTTTTCATAACCTTTAACATAAAAGAACACATTTTATAGAGAATAAGTTATGTGAAGCCCAACTGAAAATGTGTACAGAAGTTTTATAACCACTGCATCACCCCTGCCTTTCTTTTAAGAGATCATTTTGGTCTTTAGAAGATCAGCCCTTCTAATCTGTTTGCAGAGCACCTATGGAGTCTCTTAATGTATGGCTGGGACTCCTAGATACACTAGGTCCAGGATTTTTATAGCATACCAAGCTTCTGTGCCTGGCAGGTGGATTGATGCACAGTGTTCATGCTTTGTCTGCCTGTGGGAGAACATTCTTCATGCTCACATTTAACTTTTCAGTAGTGATTAGACATCTTCTGGGATCTCAGCCACGCCTTCCATATTTCTGTCACTACTGTGAACGTGACTGCATAGAAATGTGAAGAAAAAAAAATTGATTTGAGGATAACTTGGTGGAACTTGATTCAAACACAACTGATGCTGCATTTTCCTTGTAAACTTCCTTGAACAGTCCACAATTCTTTGGGAATCACAGAGTGCAACACTGAGTGTGCCTGAAGAACACAAAAAGAAAAGAAGTTATGAATCCTGAGAAAAAAAGATTGCAAAATGGAAAATTTCTTCTATGCTGCTTCTTCAAAGTAGTTCTACTCTATGCTATCTGATGTAATTTTAGCACTGGATGAGGTGACGTTTCTAGCAAACTGGTTCACTCTGCATTTTGTTTTCATCTTTTTCATGTCTGATTGACAGTCCCAACTAGAAATAACAATGAAAAATTCATGAGGTCAATCCCCAAGTGATTCAGAAAGGACTTTCACGGATTAGATGGTGGCAGTTAAATTTCCTGGGGCACAAGTGTGTTTTCAAGAAAGGGGTAAAAGTGCATTATTCTCAAAATAATCCTGACTGAAATACGAAGGATAATTTTGGTTGGATAATTAGAAAAAATGTCCCAAAACTGTCTTTAATGGTATAGCATAAAAAGCAGTATTAATAGAGACGAGAGAAATATTTTTGTTCTGTCTACAGATAAGTGGGATCTTCTTTTACTTACACAGAATGATAACTTGCATTTTTGGCTCCTTTTAGTGAGAATGACTGCGTAACTTTGGCTCGTTATGTGAGGAGGGTACAGAACTATTTATTAAGTCTTAAGATATTTTTGTGTTATGTTAATTCTAGTATTTTCCTTCATCTTCTCCCTCTATAGGGAAGAGTGTTTTCTTTCTCTTCTCTGTTTTTGTTTTATTTAACAGTTGACAAGGAAATATCAGAATAATGTGTGTGACTGACATTAATTTGTATTTGTGATCTCCAATGCCAGGAGATCTTTGTTCCTATCTATTGCAAAGCATGCAGATGTATAGTTACAGAAAAGTGAAGCTACATTCACTTCCTGCCTATAATTCACTGTTATGTACTGCAATCAAGTACTGGGCTTGAACTAGCAGGAGGTAAACACATGTCAGGAAATCAGATTTCTGTGATGATCTGCTGGTGCTTTTGGAGGAACTTTCCAATGAAGACTGTGGCAATGGAAATTCAACTGTTATGATGTCACATACCCAGAGAAAAGCTGGTTTGTGGGCTCCAGGAATAACACACAATCTTTCTCATGATGCATGGGAAAATTGTTCTGTTTTCAGATATTGAGAGAGGAGCAGCACGAAAACATGCATGCCCAAGGAGTCTGGCCAGGATCCTTGCATGTGGCAGTGGTGCTGGGTATTGAGTCTTCACTGCATCTTTTAGGTTTCTCTTGTATGCTGGTAATTAACTGAGTTTTGGCAGGTCTTTTATATTCCTGAGGTGTCAGCAGTTATGTGTGATTTGTCTTAATATCATTTATTTATCCTGCTTAAATCTTGAATTGTCCATTTTCTTTTTTTCTGTTTGTGGTCACATTATGGCTGCAGTATGCCTTCCTGCTGGGATAACAGGATGAGAAGTGATACAGATTACTTCATCCTGATGCAAACATCATGCTCTGGTGCTCACCACTTTGATTGCTGGCAGTCGGATTATCAGTACTTGCCACTGTTCTGACTCCCAGCATCTCTTCTGGTACTTTTACACGCAGATGTTTCTATTCATGCTTCATTCAGATCAATCTTAATGTTTCTGTTGCAAATATTTACGTTACTGTTTGTTGCTCATTGGTGGTGTATTCTGTTTTTTGTCACAAAATTACCTTTTTTTTTCTGGAAGCAGGCAAATTATTCACTAAGGGTGCTTAGAAGAAATGTGTTTGATAGCAGAGGATTTGTTGGGTTGTTAGGTTAAAAAGGCATTCACCCCTTTGAGTGTGGTCCATGTTGGCACATGCTAACAACGTTTTCATTCTCAGTAGCTTTGGAGAACTTCTGTCAAACTCTGTTGTAGTGAGTTGGGCAGCTGTCTCCACGTAGTCCTGCGGGTCCCTTTTGCTCAGCTAGCAGTAAGAGTGAGGGAGCATTAGGACCTGTGAAGAATCACTCCACTGCCAACAAGTTCTTTCATCTTCCTGCCTTCATTCATCTCAGTGTCATATTTCGTTTTTAGGATGTAGGTGAGATCTTTTTAAACAGGAAGCTGAATTTGGTACTTTGGAATCACTGTGATTAGTGAACTTGCTACCATGATGGCTGTAATCCTTTACAAACTGCTTTGTCCAGAGGAAGAATGTAACTTTTATGTGGATAATTCGTGTGGAAACTAAGTTCTGTGTTTTCTTGGATTTGTTTTGGGTTTTGGTGGTTTTTATTTTTTTAAGATCTCTAGTATATATGAGTTTGTTGTTCAAACTAATTTTGAACAGTAAGAACATTATCAAAGTAATTACCTGAATGTTAGTGCTTTCTTTGTGTTTTGCTTCTATCTACATTTACCTATGGTTCTGTTATGGCACAAATAAGTTTTGTATCTTTAAAGTTTGGTTTTATTAAAGAAAGTATTTCCTTCTGTGGGAGGAGAAGAAATGCTCCCTTCTCCTGATATCTTGGCAGAGTGTATTCTCTGCCCGTCTACTTCTCTCTGACAATCATCCTTGCTCTTCAACATGGCTATTTTGGTTTTGCTGAGATTGCCTTTTTCAAATAACCGATGTACAAATAACGCAAAACAGACTTGCTTTGTTTAGTTTGCTTTGGGAAAGCTTGGAACATACTCAAAGGAAAATGTTGCAAAACAAATTCCCTGTTATCATTCATGTGGCACTTACTGTTTCTACTAGTGCTTAGTTTATTTAGATCTGCAGGTATCCAAAAATGATTTTTATGATTACCTTATTCTTGAATGTTCTCAGAGCATCTGGATTGCCTGCTGTTGTTTTATCCAAATTCACTTTCTGCCTTTCAGCTTGCTCTTCATCTCATTCATTACAGGGAAGAGCTAAATTCTCTAAAATGAGAGGAAGCAGAGGGTATGAGCACTTTGATACTTTGAGCATGAACTCAGCTATTTCACAGAAAGCCTTTGGAGGGGTGTTGGTGGTCTGAGGGGTCCCACAGTTGGGTGGTCTGCAAAACAGCTGCCTCAAGTCTGGGTGAGGTACAAGAGGAAAGAATGCAATTACAGGCTAATTAGAAATCCAGATTCTCTTCTGCAAAACGTGAAGTTTCCTTTTTTGACTCAGAAGTGAAACAGACCTTACAAGCACTTAAAAACCAACTTGCCAGCAAAGAAATGACATAGTCCAAAATAGCCGGTAACAAGAGAATGCATTTTCTCCTTGATTCACTTCTGCAGTCTCTAACCTGTTAGCCACTCTGGTGGGAAAATAGAGCCCCATCACAAAGAGTTTCTTCCACAAAACCTTCTTTAAAAGGGATCCATTCCAAGAAAAGGATTCTCTTTCCCCTTTGCCTACTAAATTGTTTTTTTTTTTCTTTTCTGTTTGGTTTTTTTTTGTGGTTTTTCTACACTGCTAAGAAGTGAGATAGTGCTCTGGGCAATATGGCGACTGTCCTTTCTGGAGAAAAGACAGTTGCTTACAAACATGACTAATGACAAATCCATGCTGTGAGGCTGGCTTTGTACTTGCTTTGGCTGTTGTCTAAGGATTTTAGTAGTGCGTAAAAACAATTCTCAGAAAGATCAGTTTACAAAATGGGTCTGGGGAGGTTTTCTTCAAAATTATTACACATTTTTGGACTGTAGGAAAGCATCTCTCTTCAAATGTGCCATTAGATTCCTAGTGGAAATATTTGTCAGATGTTCGCAGTCAGCTTTTATATTTAACGCCTACATAAATGTTAAGTAAATTTTATTGATTATCTATGTTAATTCTAGCTGTATATGTCCCTATTCTAGCTGTAGATGTTCATTACAGGGGAGTTGGACTAGGTGACCTTTAAGGGTACCTCCCAACTCAAAAGATTCTATTATTCTAATTATACAATGAATAACCTTTTAAAATGTCAATTCCCAAGTTGCAAAGTTCTCAGATCACGTAGAAGCTGATTCGTTGTCCCATTAATTTGAAAATATTTCCCTTGATTTAGTTATCCCTCTTGAATTTAACCAAGGAAAGTAGAAAGCAACAGCACCAAGTTGGGCTGTGTGAATAATGAGCAATACTTTACCTTGAGGTAAATTCACTTCCTACATCTCATTCACTGTCATATGATTATCTATGAGTTCTGTTAAGCTAAGTTGTACATAATGAATTCCCAGAACAGGGAAAGACTCAATGCTTCCCATAAAAGAAAGAACCCGCAGAAGTTATCAGAATGATTGAGAAAGATCTACTTTAAGACCTAATCTTTCAGATCTGGTCAGGCAGTTATTTTCTATTTTAGTATCCTGCAAATGAATCTGATCATCTGCCAAGCACCATTCGAAGGAGATTGTTTACGATAATGTGAGCAGAGTTTGTGAGAGGGGCCTTCTTAATTAAAGCAAGAAAGGAAATATTGCAAGCAAAATTAGGATAAGGCTCCCACTTGCATTTGTTTCCTTCCTCGAATTTTTGCAAGAGATACTGTGGCTGTAATGAAGTTAAAACCTATTTTACATAAATACTGGTATTTTGTCACCGTGTGCATGATTGGTACACTCTGTATTGGTAACTGACTACTAAAAAAAATGAGCAGATTAAAATACTGAAAGGTGGTTAACACACAAAGATGAGGATGTCATATGAATGCCACTGGGGCAGATTGGGAACAGAGCAGGCAGTAATCCTAAACCATAGTAGAATCTGAAATCTCATGGTCAGATTTGATGAGTGTTTGATATTTGTTTTAGTTTTTCAGTGACCTTTTTCCTAAGGCTATCGCTAGAAATACATTGCGGTATCTGCTCACCAGTAACACACTGACAGCAGCACGGTTCCTTGATAGTTAGCGCCTACTAACAGGGACAATGCTAATTTGCATTTCTAAGGGTAAATGTGAAGAACTATATTTGAGGTTGGGTGGTGTGGGTTCTTTGTTTTGTTTAGAATTCTGTGCACACAGCCTGTTTTAGCTTCCTAATGTTCCTTTTTCAGCAGAGGAACTAACACTATTGAACTAGTGACATAAACTAAGTATCTTTTACTATTTTTGCTGGAGTCTACTCGGTTTAGCCTGAATCTGAAGCCCTTTGTGATATTTCGAGTTACATTTAAT
The DNA here is from genome assembly GCA_016647715.1 of Pavo muticus. NCBI lineage: Eukaryota > Metazoa > Chordata > Aves > Galliformes > Phasianidae > Pavo > Pavo muticus. The sequence continues at coordinate 12,945 of JACDJE010000406.1, forward strand.
GAATACATTTTTTTCTCCTATATTCACTTGTTTTGTTTCTTGATGTTAAAGTGTTTATGCATGTACTTTGTCATACCCTGTGAATAGCTGCTTTAGTGAGTCTCAGAGATAACGTTAGTGTGAAGCTATTACCTGTAATATGGTTTTGTTTTTTCTTCTTAATAAGCTGTCATAGATTCTACTATACAGTCAGCTTAGTGTCACAATTAGTCTAGTAATATGCCTATGTTGCTCTTTATCCTCCTTCTAAATCAGGGAGCCCTAATGGAAGAAATTCTATTTTATATTTATGTAATAGTGATATATTTTTTTAAGGTTTTTTTATTTTCCAGCATTGTTGTCTTGCTTAAAAACAATCAAGGAAATGAAACAAACAAAGCAGCAGCAGCAACAACAAAACAAACGGTGCAGTGGTGGTGATCACCCAATAAGCAATAATGGGCACCAGTACATTCAGCATATGCCGGTGGTACACTGCAGCTATTCTAATTATATCAGAAGTTACCAACTCAGTCAATACATAATATAAATTCTTCCTGTTATTCACCAGTGCTGAATGTTGTCTCTCAAGCTGAATTTAGGTACATTCTTGTGTCGTCTCTCATTTCATCCTTTTTAAATGGACACCATAAGGTACATTAGTGATGGTTTCCTTTGCCACTTCCATTGTTAATGAGTCCAGGGAAGATCAGTGAGTTCCTTAAAAGCTCGGTGGTGAATTGATTGCTTTCAATCTCTTTTGAAAGAGATAGTTTTGTTGCTGTGCTAACCCAGGCATCTCTTCTGACAAATTCAAGTAAGTGTTTGCTGATTCATGTAAACCGTAGATTCTCAGGTAGGTATAGTTTGACACTGGAAGTAATTAAGTTCTTCTAAAGTAAGTTAGATTTTGATCCTTTAAACAAAATGAGAGCAGGTTTTGCCGTGGACAAACAAGGGATATGTATTGCAGCAGTAGTTAATGTTGTTCTCTGCATTTTAAGAAAATATCTATCAATGAAAGCTGTTGCTTTATCTTTTTTAAAAAACGTATTTATATAGAGATCATTGATTTTGAGCAACACATTGAGATATACTTTAATATACCCCCAGTAAAATAAATACTAAAAAATTCCACTGCAACAAAATTAATACAAAGGTTCAAGATATTCTGTACAAGAGGTTTTTGTGTGTTTGTGTTGGTTTTTTTGTTTGGTGGTCAGTGTTTTACTTATAACTCTGTTAAAAATTGAGATAGTAGCATTTTCAGTTTTTAAGTATGCACCAAAAAGCCAATTTTGGAACTTGAAATTGGAGACAGAATTCCCATTGATTTTGCTCCTTGTTATTTGAGTTAAACTGACCAGAGTAAATTAGGGAAGTCAGTAGAGAGCATTATTCAATTCCTAGCACTACATGTGTCTGACTGAGATGTAAAACATGAAACCTGATGTTTTAAATGATGAGTGGGACTTCAAGACTAGTTTATAATAGATGGAAAGCTTACTGTTCCCTCTGCTCATACTTTCTGCTTTTTTTCTTGTATAGGCACAATCGTGACAATTTTTCGTCTTACTTCCCCTGACATCTTTGAACACTTAGGCTTAGTAGTACCGTACCGCAACCTCCTGCATTTGCCAGCAAATCAAAAGAAAACTGATAAAAACAAACAGCCCTTCATAAACTGTTTATTTAATTTGCATCCTGTTTTTAAATTTTAAAACAACCTTTTATAGTGGTAAAGTAAGTAGTCAGAAAACTTTTGAGAACGTAGTGGGTTTTGACAAAGATGGTTTTGGGGCAATGGTATTGTTACTCACTTTTTCTAAAAGATTTTGATCCCAAAGAAAGCTAAAACCAATGTAGGCTGTTTCAGCTTCTGAATAGTGTTCTCACTCCCTTTACAACATTTATTGTCAGAATATACTCTGTAAAAAAACCTCCAGTAATACTCAGATTAGTAAGAGGTTCAACAAATGATGAGCTGTCCTACCTAGAAGGAAATGTGTTAGCAGTACTAATTTTACTGATGGAAAATATTGTGAAAAATTTAATTTATACACAGGCACGGAATAGGCAAAAATGTTTGTTATTACGTCTTTTTATGTGCTGTTCTTTTTTTGTCTCTGTCCAGTTGTTCATGTACTACTTCTAACTTTCTTTCACTTGTGCTTTTTTAAAACGCTTTTTTTTAAAAAGGAGAACTAGTAGAGACTTTTTCCTATCTGGATTTCTACCCTGAATATTCAGTCTACCTTAGGTTAAGTCACGTTAGCTAGCATTTGTATGAACTTTCACTGGAGATAGAATCAGGAGGAGCAATTAAGTTCCTGTAGACTACGAATTACTTCTTATCAATTGTTCTTGTTTGAGACCCTCTAAGGATTTAGAAGCAGTCTTTGCCCGTGCAGCCTCTCTTGTCTGTGGATATCTTGATCTTCTGACAAAAGAGTCATTTTGCCCTGTGTCTGAATACAAGTGATATTCCTCAGGGCTCTGAAACATTTACAAGCATTCACAAAATTTAATATTAAAAAATAGATGAATGTAAAGTAATATATTCAGGTAAGAGAATGGTCTAGTCAGTTTCAACCAATTCTATTCAAAATCTACTCATGTTAAAGTATTCACACTTACCTGGTGGCCTTTGCCTGCAGCAGGCATGTGAAGGTTACTGGTCAACTCCAGCAAGTAGGCATCTCACTCCAATGAGCAGGTGTCTTCTTGGACTCCTCTTCATGCTTTTCTAGAGGGATCTCCGACTGCTTTGGTGTGCCCAGCCCAGTGGCTTTATTTTCTCTTAAGGCAGAGTGCAGATTTTATTGTCTGAAATGGCAAATGAGGCAGGAAAGGGTTAAGAAACTTTGCTTTTAACCAGGCCACACACAAGCTGAAGGCATTCACACCTCCCTGTTAGTCTGATGCAGATAGCTGAGAGACAGGGAGAGGTGTCAGCCTCCTGCCAGGGTTAAACAAAAAAATCCTCCCACGCTCTTGTTGACAGGCTTCAAAGTTGGCCAGGAAACCCAAGCCAAGAAAACTCAGAGGAGAGACAACCTGGAGACATATGTTGGGCAAGCTGAAGGGAATTTAAGAAGCTGAGGCTGGGGTTGTTTCAGTTGAGAGCTCGAGCAGAAGGATTTTTACGGACATTAAGGCAGAGCTTGTTAGTTGGTATTTCTTTATTATGCCTGTTCAATTGTTCTAATATTGTGAAGTGATAGAGTAGAAGATGCAATAATTTAGCCATTCATAGTTAAAGCACATTGTCTTAATTACTCATCCCTTTTTCAGAATGATACACCTGCAGATTGCTGCTAGTGATGGCTGCAGTGTGATCAGCTAGCAAACTGGCTGTCTACGTGCTGTTATGTTTGGCTGCATGCTCATCACAGAGGGAATGATTATGTACTGCAGGAAAATACGTTTAAAGGAATGTTTTCAGAGTTACAGAATTTTGCCTTAATGATATGTAAGGAGAATTTCATTCTTTCTTTTCCTTCCCAGAAAGTTAGTTGCAGTTCAAGTCATGACGTGTATAAACCAAGGAAAGCAAATAAAGTAATGGGTGTGGGAAAGACAGGAATCCTTAAAATAAGGGAAAAAAGGAGAAGTCTTTTTTTGTACGTGTGTACAAACTTTTTGTTGTATTGCTATTCATATTGCGAAAAGCAGTTTTATAAGAAGCTCATCAATGAGATGCAGCAGGACTTGAGGCACTCAAGATGTTAATAAGAAATGGGACAGCTGAAGTGTACCCTTGCAGCTGAAATATTACTGGCTTGGTAGAGAACTGAGCTGTAAGTAGCTGTGCATTTTCAATAGCTCTTCCTGAACTGCCAGTGGTCAAATAAGACATGCCACATCATTTTTTGCATATTTATAATGCCTTTCTTCATCAAATAATGTAGTGTCTGTAGTAGTAAATAGTGACTACCAAATTATCTCACTGACTGCTTTGTTCAGATGTTTATCTGTAAACAGGTTTAAATTACTTCAGTAATTTTTCTATTACTAAAGCAGAGCATATATTGTGTCCAGCTGCACTTCCTGGTTTACTTGGCACTGGGCTGCTTGCAGGTTTTCCATGCAGAAGAAACTGAGAGGAAGCATTAGTTTTCTTTTACTGTCTGATCTCAATAGCCTTTTATGCTTAGGAAGCACGTAGTACATCAGAAATAAATGCTAGCAATCTTGAGGTTAGATTTGTTCCTTTGCAAGCATCAAAACCAAACGCAAATACTCCTTGAAAGTGTTATAACTCTTTGTGTTAAACTCTTTGAGAAATTGAAATAGCTGTAAATACGTAATTGCAGTTGGACATGCAATCTCCAACTGATTGAAAGTGTATTTTAAGGGACACTGACAAAGGTAGTGGCCATGTGCATCCCTTTATGTGTGTGAAAGAAGTGTATAATTATGAGTACTCGGTGCAAACTCTGAGTCTGCTACTTTCTGGGAAGACATGAGAATAAGTTTTATGGTAATCCTGTGATGCTACAATGAATTTTTGCGTTAACCGTGAAGAGGAAATAACACAAAACTAAATAATGTTTGATATATTGAGACTACAACCATGTACATCATTTAGAATGTTTATACTCCTACTGTTTGCACTTAAGTGGTTCATTTTTAATTCTTTTATCTTCAGGGGCTGTATGTAAGGTGCCATGGAAGGCTAATCTTTATGAAGGTTTCTTTCATTGAAGTTCGGTAGACATTGCATGATTGAATCCATTATAACAGGGTTGAAATCTAGCAGGAACATCTGATGAATTTAGAAACAATGTTGTTCTCTCCTACACGTTTCAGACTTTTCTAAAGGGAATGCATTCATGCTGCAGGATCCTATTACGTTCTGTAGAACAGTTTTGAAGTAATGCATACTTTACTATTTTGTAATTTACTGCCTTCTTTTAAGTTTTGTTATCATGCACATCTGCAGGGATTTCTACTGAAAAATCCAAAATTATCCATGTTTGTGATTAGGGGACTGATGGTCCTATGACTCGGACCTGATGTTTTTCTTGCCTTTTAGTGAGGCATCAGGACAAGAGCCTGTTGCTTTTGCCTCAGCTTTAACTGACACTAGCAGAAAGGAAGGACTCTGTAAATATCTGTACAATTGAGTCTCCCTGGAAATTCATTTGCTTAGAAGTACTCAGGTATTGCAGCATGTGAAAGACTCAGTGAAAGAGGAAAAGAAGTGAACTCTAGTCTGCAATTGTGCCAATCCTTTTTTATTTAAACAGTGCATAGCGAACTTAAATATTATGGGTATGTTGTAGTTACATCACATCATCTATTTATTTTAAAATATTTTTAAAAGAATCTTGTACATCTTTGCTTTTATGTCTTGGATTTAAATTTGTTTATACAAACATTGGGAGTTAATGCTCTATTCAGCTAAGTTCAGTTGAAGGTGATGAGAGCTGTGGGGCTCTCGTGAAGGACTTCCTTAATGGCCTCTTTTTTTACACATGAAGTAAATGTCCTTAAATTATTTAAGAATTCAATGTATTATTTTTTTTTTTAAGATTTTGAATGATATATTGTGGCACTGATTGTCTAATCTGGGATGCTATTGATTGTGCACTGGTGCTGACAGAACTGTTTTTCTTCTCTATGTGATTTTTTCACCTTTGGAACTTGCACAAGGTGATTCTGGTATCCAGAGCTATGTTTGGGGGTACATGAAATAGGTGAATTATAAATCCCCAAGCAGAGCCTTGAAGTGTAACTTGAAAGATATTTCTTTCACCCGAAGTTTGTAGATTTTCAGGTAGTCAACAGCATCCTGATTTGAAAGATCCTGAGAACTTCATGTTTAAAGAGTGACCAGGGAAGTAAGCAAATGTTTATAAGCTTTTTCTTGCCCTGTAGGTATCAAACACAAAGTTCCTTGAAAAGTCCTTATCCGGATTTCTTAATGTGTCAAAATAGAAGAGTTATTTTTAGTATTTCCACGTAGCTGCATGTTCTTTATTTCCACAGACCCTGTACTGTTTACAGGTACTGCTTGAGCAGGTGCTTCACCTAGTTCTTTGCCATTGAAATGCCATCAGCATTTCCCATCTCCTGGTGAGGGGGGCTCCTCCCAGAGGTGGGGAAGGCACACGCCGTGCTGGCCTTGCTGAATTCTGCTTCCAGTCTCAAAAGAGCGGGAAGTGCACCTGAACCTGTCCAGGCTCCCACTGGCACCTGGCCATAGTGCTGCTCCCCCAGCACATCCCTGTAGCACGGCACAGGGACAGTAGCTGCTGCCAACACTGCCAGCATGAGTAGCCTACCAGCCCTCTTGCCCTGTTTGAGAGCTTACAGAAAGACTTTGCTGCCTCTTGAGCTGTGTGTTCACACCAACTTATTAACCACTGTTCAGGGCACTGATTTGTTCCCAAGATTGCCTCATGTTTTTTTTCTGTTAGGAATATAAAATCTGTCTTAGTTGTTATAGGAAGTCACAATTTGCAGAAATGCCAGATAAGGCATAATATGGAGTATACGTAATTTAAATAAAATAAAATGTTTGTTTTGAGGCTTATGACAATTTCTTTATTAGCTAAATATATGCACTGTTGTTAGGACAGTTATTAGGAGGTGCAACTAGCAGTCTGCAAATACACAACTGAAATCCCTTATCTAGTTGTACTGTGCTCCCACCAAGCAAGTGGAAGAAATAAACAACAACTTGATCTAACCTCCTTCAGCCATCTGCTTGGAGAACTGTATTTGAAATCTGTGGGATGGGAACCATGCTAGTAGTCACTTTTCAGACTAAAAAGCCATTGTAACTCTGAACAAATGTCTAATTGTGAATTAATTGAAGGAATTGTGTGCTTTTTCATCTTTATTTGTACTTATTGCTTTTGAACAGATCATGGAGAACTTCCTGTTTTGTCATTTGCTTGTTTGCTATTTCCATATTATTTCAGCATACTATTGCTGGCTGGCAGGTCATTGGAGTTCTTGCTTTGAAAATTTGTTACTCATTTTACAGTGGTTTGAGATTTTGTTCTGCAGTGTTTTACATGCATAGAATCTTGTTTAGTTTCATGCAGTTATGGGAAAATTCAGGAGTCATATAATAAAGTGAGAGTAGAAACAAATTAACATCTCAAAACTGTCGCAAAGGAGGTATAATATTCTGATGAATGTTCCAGGAACCTCGTGTAACTCAGACTTCTTGGAAAGAACTGCACTTCATGTAGCCTGTACGGAATTGGAGACAGAGGTAGCTAGAGAAAAGGAAACGATACAATAAATTTTCCTATGTATTATTCTCATTTGCTTATAGTCTGAACTACTCTGGAATTGTAGATTATTTATAAACTGCAGAAATACACTACACAAATCAAAATGTAGAAATGTCATCACACAAATCTTTTCTGATTATTTTCTACTTAAAAACTGCAAGGTATCTTTTGCATCACTGCGGCACAAATTTTACTGGTGGTCAGTGATGAGCTGGGCAGTTGGTGCTAAAGGTGTTCCAGCCTGGTAGGTATGCTCTGTGTTGCCTCGTTAGTGCTGCATGTTCCATTTTTCATGAGGAAGGAAAGTGAAAGATGGAGACTTAACAGGCATTGCCATCTATGCTTTGCACCCTACTTATACAAATTCTTTTTATTCTTGTTCTCATTTTTTTCTAAAGCAGGTGGGAGGTACAATCAGTGGTCTTCAGCTTTTTAAAGAAATTGCATTTTGTGTTTTGATCTGTAATCTATCTGTATGAAGCAGAGGAGTATCTTTCATTAACTTCATAGATAGAAAATATGACTTAAATATTGGGCTTTAAAAAATTTTTTTCTTCTTTGCAGAAAGTGTAATTGAGATGTAGAGTCTTTTTGTTCTTTTTTTTGTTTGTTTTTCAAGATTTTTGCCAACTTACTGCCACCACTTCTCCCCCAAAATCTGAATTCCTGAAGAATAAAAAAGTGACATCTCTTTAGTATCTAGACAAAGTGTCCTAAGTTAGTGAGAAGCATTATAATCTTCCCATTGGATATGGTAGGAAAGCATCAGTGTTACACTTTAGTAGAACTTTGCATAGAGCTTATTGGTTATTCATGAAGCATCACATGTTTAAAAAAAAAAAAAAAACAAACACAAAAGGATTACGTGAGTGAATTTTGCATCCACTTGAATGTTTCAGGGCTTTAAAACTTTAGGCTTTTCCATACTGTACTCAGAGACTGGCCAATATATAGGTATGTTGCTTGAAAAGTAATGTCTCCTATTTATTTCTGTGGAAACTACAAGATGAAAAGAGCACAATAACACTATTTGATAGAGCAGATTCTCAGTTACAAAACACTACTTTTCCACATAGCCACCACCATTAGCTGTGCATTTTTGCCAGCAATGAAAAGAGCCTGCATGCCGTGCCCATAAAAATGTGCACCAGCAGAGGTGACCCATAGTTGCTGTCACTACTGCTGAAATGCACCACCCACTGCATCACTGTGCTCGCATCTGCTGTTTGGTCTCCAGAACCTGTCAGCAATCATTCATTAAGGTCAATGGGTGCCATTTTTTCCACATGAAAGAATTCAGTGACACACCTTTGCTTCATATGCACTTCCATGTCAGATGCCATTCTGTCAGACTCCCTCTGCTGCTGTCTGTCACACAACAAAATGTAAGAGAATATTGGTGGGAAGGTTAAACTTCTACTGCCATCCCACCAACATCTGCCTCTGATGTCATGGGCCAGTGTAGTACAATTTGGAGGCATTACTTCTGAAGCAGCCCTTGTAGTATTTTACAGTATGTAGGCAGCTGTAACTTGCCCTTAATTGTACTTTGGTTCTGCTGTGCAGAGCTGGCATTCTGTTTGTGTTGCTGCTTGAGTTGTCATAGAGCTAAATCCCATGTTTGCATTTCTGAAGTGACCAGCAGTAAGATATCCTTTGCTTGGTATCTTCTCTTCTGCTGCCACTCTAGATTTCATGCTCTTATCTGGGGTGTAACTGGTAGTGCAGTTTGCATTCAAACTATGAAAATGTTTACATTTCTAAGGACTGAAGAAGTTGGTCAAGGCTGAGTGGCTGGAAAAAGAAATTGGTTCGTGCCTCTGCAAAGAGTCCTACACTTTCTAAACGTTTGAGGAACCGGGACTGTGGCAGCACTTGTGCAGATGTCAAAGAATATGTATGATTCACAGGAACATCACTATCAAGGGCAAGGCAGGAACTCTGCTGCTGTATTTTGTTCTGCCCTTTATGTTCATCTGCTTGTAGAATGATGCAGCTGATGAATCCTTTGTCTCTGAAGTACAGCTGCTTGCAAATAGTTTTTTCTCTTCGACATAAAACATCACGTTAATGTTTTAGAATTTCATCTTGTTATTATATGGAGTCTTAGTAGTTAGCAGTAGTCTGATACTTTTAGTGTACATGTGCCGTTTTCTATAGCATTGATGTTTAATATATGCCCAGAAATAACGTTATTACATGTACTCATAAGTAGCTGCTCTGGGGAATAATAAACAGTCACCAATTCCCCATTCCACATATCACTGCAGGAGCATCAAGGTATAAAAAATACCTTGGGTTAAAAGTAATTACCTTTCTATGTCTATTTCAGCTGACTTTGTGTTGAAATAAAACCCCCATAACTTCAGTCTACTAGAAATGCCCATTTTTTGTGTATGTTTCTTGATTTGAAATTTCTCAGTAGAAGAACCTGGACAAATTCATGAGGAAACAGAAATGCCAGCATGTGACAAGTTCACAAAGTCATGATGATGAAGGTGAAACGTTTGCAAATAGTGTCTGCAGCGCTGCCGTGCCCGCGCATTTGTTACTATCGCCGGGTGTGGCTGAATACCGCGAAAATTCTTTGTTTTCTCCTCTTTTTGTGTTGATAAGGGTATAAATCTTAGGTGTGAACAGTATTTGTCAGCAATGAATGTGGCTCATTGAGGCCTCATTAACTTCTCAAGTAAATTAGATCGCCAGGTCTAACCTACTTGTGCCTTTTATTTGATGTGTCAGTTGTACGCGTTATGTTCCAAAAAACTCCGTGTGATTATGTGTTCTTGAGTTGAGGGTTAGATGAAGATTAGGAAGAACTTCAAAGCTACAGTTAATCTGAGGAAAGATGAGTTAAAACTAAGTCATTAGAGATCCCTTTGAAGTGTTTTCAGATTAAGCCCTGTCTCTTTTAAGTGGGATACTTATCTGCCTTTCAATGTTTAAATAATAAGACATGACAGGCAGTGCTTTTCTGAAGGATTATTATATGCCGGTGGTGTGTTGTAGAGGCGTGAGGCCAAAGGCAAGGAACTTCAGTGGTGGAAACACTGCAGTAATCCTTTCAATTCACTGCCAGAATCCTTCTGCCAGGGTTAAGCAGGCAGTTTGGAGGTGAGAAGACCACACACTGTACGTACTTCCAAATGAGTCTTGCAGATGATCGTGTGACGTTGGCATTAGCAAGAACTGAGTATCACTGCGAATGTGATGTTATGTTTTAGAAGAGATAATGAGATGTTACAATAACATTTTACTAGAAACAAATTTATTAACCTTAAGCAAATTAAAATGCTGCCTTTTCCTGCTACCCATGCTAATCCATTTTGGCCTGTCAAGCTTAATGTTAAAACAAGCACAGGAGACCTGTGGGCTGCAATCATGTATATGTTAATGCAAATGAAAGCAAACTGAATTTTAGAGTGCTTTTCTGTATAAGAAGTGACAGATGGCTTTGTGTGTGTGTGTGTATGAATATCTACATATTCAGAAAACTCTTAACACTTCTACCAATTATTTGTCATTTTCGTAGCCGTACCCAGAGTTGTTTTTTTATAGTGTGAAATCAAATTGGTTGTTTTGGTCTCTGTAAAGAGAACCTGAGTACAAAAGTTTGTGGACTTGTGGAGTAATTTATGCTAGAAGGACCTTCGGGAGGTTGAGTGGCATAGCATCCTATGATGAAATGCTACAAATGAGACAAACAGGAAGCAGGGATGGAATAATTAATATAAATACAAAAAGTGTGCGGCACTCGTTCAGGTCCTAATAGGTCCAGTTGCTGTCTATGAGCTGGTTGAATGCAGTCATCTGTGTATTGACAAGTAGTTGCGAGTTTCCTTGAGTCTATTGAGGGAGCACTGGATTAGCAGGTGCATTGCTAAATCCATTGCACTGCTAGAGAAAGGGAGGGGAAGGTTTTGCATTTCATTATAAATAAATAACTGACAATTTTACAAAATTCACATTCTGTTTGAAGGTTTCTGTGCTTGCTTTTAAAAGCAAGAATTACCTATATGTACTGGAGTAAGATCTAAACTTATTTCAAGAAGTGACCTGTGTAATGAAAAATTAATCATAATAATGGCTGTGCATTTCAAGTAAACATAGTATCCCAGACAAATCTCTGCTGTGCAGTCGTGTTGCTGCATTTGTATTCATCCTTTCCCTTGAGAGCTGTTGCATATAAATTCTGTTAGGTCACCTCACAGATTGTTGTAGATGAGAATGTGTTAATGCTGACAGTAATTAGTGTTTTAATAGGAGGTTGGTATTAGAGAGGCTGTTATCTTAATTTGGCTAGGGGTGTAATGTTTCGGAAATAGTGTTTGTAAAGTAAAGCTTTCTCTGTCTGAAAGAACCTTGAATATGTGCACATACCTATAGCGGGCATCAATCCATCCAGGCTGCTTGTCAGCAGAAACTTGCGTGAGAATCTCTTTTTCCTGATGATGCAAAGACCAAGATCTGATAACTGAGATGTTGCTAAGCAGCTGGCATGCTCCCTTGATTTCAGAAGTCTTTTCCAAGTGGATTAGTATTACCTGCAGATCTTAAAGGCTTGTTTCTCAGTCCTAGGCCTGCTCATGTGGGCTTTCAGGCTCAATTTGTATTTTGTTTTTTATAGGTCACTTTCCATAAAGACCTGCATTTCACACCTCTGTTTTGCCATTTCATTATTTTCAATGCAGTTTAGAGTAGAAAAAGGAAATTGTTTCTGCTTTTATGGAAGCAAATATTTATTTTTAACATGATGCCATTCAGTCCTCATTTAGTGTGTAAAATTCTGCTAGAGATACAGATTATTAATCTGAACGTTAGGAATATTGAATAGCATTTATTAAGGTTGTCATTGCTGGAACTGAAGGTGTTGAACTGTAATGCTGTTAGTATGATGAAGGCTGGATAGCTCTGTGCATGCCACATCATTGCCATTTTCAGCAATGGGCAGTTATTGTCAAAGGTTCCTGAAGCAGCCTGCTGGTTCAGAGAGTAACTCGGGATTTTCCCTTTTTCCTGTTTCACATTTTGTTCTCATATAAAGAAAAACCAAACAAAAAAAAAAGCAACATGATTAGCAAATTATTGATATTATATGTAATTTATCTCCCTGATAATTCTCGAGTTCTTTAGGAACAAGTGGTTCCTGATGTCCAAAGACTCCCAGTGCACTCAGAGTGATTACTAGTTACCTAAAGTAGCAGCTGAAGTGTGTGGGCAGTGCCCACTGCACATGCATAGGTTGATGTGGATGGTGGTATGCTAGAACTGCACCCATGTTACCAGTCACACCCCTTCAGTTTTGTATTTGGGTGCACTGGGCTCCTTGCACGTGGATGCCATGATGTAGTGTATGTGTGCCCCTCTGTTGGTGTGGGAGCTCTGAACCTGTGTGGTGTGGAAGTGTGGTGGTTGGGTTTTTTTTTTTTTTTTTTTTAATTGCTTGTTTTTTTGTCGTCTTGGGGAAATTTCAGTTTTGCTTAAAATGTATGGTTTTAACTGAACAAATATTGTTTGCCAAAAGGTTCAGACTAGATTACAAGCCAAACTGCTACATGGTGATGAAATTCCCTATGGCTTACTATCTTAACAGTAGCCGTGGAACTGACAAATGGTTTCCTGTGTACAGAAGGTTATTCTTTGGTAACGTGTATGACACAGTATTTTCAAGGTAATGCAGTTTTCTGCTTGCAACAATTAAGCGCACAACATTTGGCAACAATCCTTCTACGGAATAGAACCGTAGCAGATTTCTTTTTTATTTGTTTTTAATTCAAAAATGAGTTTGGATCAAAAATCAGACAATAGAGTATCTATGTGATGTTAGCTGTGGGAAATACACCCAGACACAAACTTCCACCTTATTCCTATCAAACACAAAGGCACCGCATAATGAGTTCTGGTACGTGAGGAAAGTGGATACACAGAAATTACAGAATTTTCACAAATGTTTTAAAGTGAATTGAAAAGTTATCGTTGTTTTACACATCCTATCGTGTATGAGGTAAAAAGTTTTCCCCCAGTGTGAGGATAACCGTCTGTATCATGTAATATAAAAATGTATTAATTATTCACAAGACTTTTATGACTGTTTCCAAATGTACCTTCATTTACTACCAAGAAGACGCAGACAAAATAATGGTGAGGGCAGTAATATACGGCGAGAATTCCAATTTGTTTCTCCTGCAGACTTTAAGATCACTCTGAGCTCTCGCTGTTGAAGGGTCAGCTGAATGTCCCTCCTGATAGGCAGTATTTTCAGTTTCCATGCCTTTTGTTCCATTCCTCTCCCAAATAGTCAGTATGTTATTTTTTTAGTGAAAAGCAGGAGAATACTTGTGTTTCATCCTCTCTAATTGCTAGGTTAGGTGGATTGTAGATGAAACGCCCTCTATAAGGTATGTAATGTCAGTGAGGAATATTGTCTGCATGTATTCCAGCTCCCAATCTGTTTGTGATTTGTTGGTTTGGGGAACGTACAATAGATGGTGTTAATTAAAAAATGTTCCTCCTTTTAGTATCTTGTGTTACTCTTGTTTTGGAACTAAGTAGAATGCTACTTACTGGTCTGGAGCTTTCCCTTCCAATTACATTTCTAAAAATGAGTTTTAAAAACATTTCAGATGCGTTATAAGCACAGCAAATCTGTTCCCTCAGCTTTTAACTCATATAACTAGAATATCTGGCTCACTGAGATATATTTTGTCTGCCTGCCCTATTTGTTTCACTTGGCAAATAGAAGGCGGTAAGAAAAATTTTAGGAGAAGTCTTGAGATTGAAGTTGTCAGAGCAGCCTAAAGGAATTCAAGTGGCCGAATCTCTGTCCTAGCTAGGAGCTTTACAACTGTTTTTTATTCCTGCCTATCAGCTCATCAGCAATGATGAAGCCAGATTAAGTCTTTCCATTCAGTCAGTTCCTGTGGGCTAATGTTTACTAAGCGTTTGACACTGTGCCACTGGCTTTTTTCTATGGCACCTGCTGTTACACCCCAGGGGTTTCCCTTTCTATCCAAGTGGTAGGCAGGCCCGAGTATGCCCAGCTATAAGGTCAGGTGCGTTCAGCCCAGTATATGATTGTGTATATAAAATATCATTTGCTGAAAACGTTCGCTTTTGGTAAGATTGAATTTTCCACTATTGATTTTTACTGTAATGAGGGATTGTATTACCTGAACATAAACTGCTATTGGTTTAAATAAACTGATTTTGTCTGGTATATATTGTTCAGGATTGTGCCTATAAAGATTCTTATTGACTAGAGCGTTGCAGATGTCTCATTAAAAACATTTGTCATTGCGCATTGCTATATTTATTCTGTAGTAAAACTGCAATATTGCCTAACGCTTGACTTTTCACCCTAACATGGTATGAAGCTAAATCTTGATTTCCTTTCAAATGGTAAGTAAGTAATTTTATACTCGCAACTTTAGTGCTAAACATTTCCAGCCTCGGCCACATTCCACAGAGGAAGATGAAACAAAATTCAGTAAGATTGTTTTCAGGTAAAATTCCTCTTTTTAACTGTAGTCTCTGCCATCTAATATGTAGTTCGAGGCAGGAAGTCTGTTAGCTGACTCAGAAGAGAAAGAGCTGCCTGATTTAAATTTAAATTGTATTGTTCAGCAATGTTGTGTAATTAGATGGGAAAGCAGGAAAATCCTTTTATTAGAGATGTCTTTGTAGACAGTAGCCATGAAAGCCACAGTGGTTGATGCTAATTACCATATTTTGTTTAAACTTCCATCTAAATGAAAGGATCATTCAATTCAGAAGCTGCAGCCATACAAAAAACACAAGTGCAGTTGAATTGCTGCTGCCAAGCAGATGGGGCTTTGATCAGAATAAGTTATTTGCAGCTTTATTGTCTGGCTGCCAGGGTGGGGCTTGTATTGAACCACCTCATGCAGAAGGAGAAGAGGAGAAAACGGTCTTGCTGATTTGAGAGAAGTTCGTGGGAGAAATTTCCAGTTCTTAGTTTATTTTTGCATATGGAAATACAAACTTGCAAAGAAAAAGTGAGATCGTTGGTATTGGGCTACACTAATGTGTATGATGGTTTTGTTAGGAACATTTTGGTAAGTTTGTTTTAGCTGTAAGATGGGATGAGGGAGAACAGGGAATACCGAGCACAGCTGACTGCATTTTTTTTTCCAAGGTCTGCTCTGTCTAAAGTACATGATGAGAACATTGCACTACTATACTTGTTCACTGGTACTATACTCGTTCACTGCAAAAACCCAACAGCTTTACAGGTCTGGGATACTTTCTGCATATCCAGTGCAGAAAACTAGCCAATTTACAAAGCCATCAAGAGAGGAAGATTGAGGTAAGTGAGAGACGAGGCAGGAGAAGGGGCAACATGTAAAAAGTAGCATTAGTTAGCATTACTGGGATGTATGGGGGATCTTTACATCATTTTATTGACACAAAAACTGATTTCTAGCATTGACTGGAGAAGGGTGGGAAACATTATCTGGAACTGTGTGGATCTGAGGTGGAAAATCTGTACAGATGGGATATACTGAAGAACAGAAGTAGACTACCACTATGAAACAGGAGTTTCATAGCTGAGCAATACATAGCGCATTTATTTTCTGTTATTGAGTTATACTGTCTCAGACTTTTCTTCCAGTGAAAATTAAACTCTGAAAGTTAGAATCAATAATTGCTTCTGATAGATATACGTATGTATATATATTTAATGAATAAGGATAGCCATGAACATGATCTTATTTTGACCTGCACTGTAACTGTCTGCATTCAGGCACTGAGGCTTTCTCGGGCATATGAAGTGTTTAACAAGCCAAGATGGAGGGAGGCAAAACAAAAGTCAAACTTGGAAACGCTGTATTTCTTCAGTGTTGTGCTACACATAGTGTGGCAGAACTGCATCATTTCCAGGCAACTAAAATGGGGAATATTTGGAGGCTGCTTCAGAATTATGTCGTTTGACTCTTTTTTTTCCTGAGATGACAATCCTTTGTGGGCATGTTAGTACGTGCTAATGCTCAGAGTGCTTGAGTTTTGGCCTTCACCATGCATATGAATCCTGATAGTGATTTACCCCCTAATAATTATGCATGGTCTTAAATCCAGATGTTCAGATTGGTGTGATTAGTACAGTTGAAGGGGATTGGAGGTAAATGTTTAGATTTACTGAAACTCCCTCCAGACCAACCTTCTTAATATATTTTGTATAGTGTTTTGTTTTCCTTACAGCCCTTCCTGTTTCCTTTCTCTGCTTGTCATCCCTGAAAAGAAGATCTCCCTGGTGCTTTATACAGAAGAGAGTTTCAAAAGAAAGCTTGCAATCTAGTCTTTGTATCAGACTATTTGAACAAAAGCGTGATAAAGTTTAAACCCAAAGCATAATTCTTAGCACTTAAAACTTTAATGATGTTTTGTAAGTCATACTTGGTTTTAGAAGCACAAAAATTCAGGTATGTTTGTTCTAAGTAAATGGAGTGCTCCTCCTAAAATAAATAGGTTTGAAAACTATTTTGGTATTAAAAAAAAAAAAGAAAAAGAAAAAGGAAACTTAGATTTGAAATGCTGTGTTTAGTTGAGCAGATTTAAGGTACAAATTTCTAAACTCAGTCCAGTAGTTTTCCCCACCTTTTCTCTCAGACGAAACTGTAATCAAGAACACGCATTAGTAGCTTAGTCAGTGGAGTGTTATCATTAGTACTTGGCTTTCTAAGCATAGTGAACATGGAATTAAAGAAATTTCCAACCATCGGTAAGTGGTATGGCAGCACATGAATGAGACACCCAACAAATCTCGAGCTCTTCTGCAGAAGTGACATGCAATAAATATACACTTTAAGTAAGGCATTCATAATGTGTTCCAAGATGGTATTCATCTGACTTTCTGAAAGCTGGTAGAAGACTTGGGAACCTGTTAGGGCATAATTTTTGGAAAGACTGTGGAACAGTAGGACAGGTCTTTTTTCTTGTCTGTGAGAGTGCTAGTGGATAAGCAAAACCTTTTTGTCATATTTTTGGCAGTAATTTAGCATTTTTTTTATCTACTTTCTATAAGTTTTGGCTTTTCTCCAGGTGCGGAAGGCATCGGTGGTGCTGGAGAGGGAAAGCATTGGTGGCAGGAAGCGAGTAGAGACCTGGAGGGGTTCACTGTGGTGGGAAAGGTTTCGATTTCACTTAGCTGTAGCATTTGACCCGACAAGAAATTAAGAGTAAAAATTTTGATCATACACAGCCTGAATGCAGTGTACTGCCAGCATAACAAAAGAGTTTGTTGCTCTGCACTTGAGAAATGCACAGTGGAGTATTTGGCATAGCCGGTGTCTGCTGAATACTTGGGCTCAGGGGCAAATGTTGGAGAATGTGTGCTGTTCCAGGAGATGAGCCTGCTGCTTCTCACTGAAGATTCTTTGCTTAGTAAAAGCTTTCCATCAGTAAAATGTTCAGATTAGTCCTCAGACTGAACTTGCAGTTGCTGTGTAGTTGCTGTTAGTAGCTTACTATTGAAGTAATCCTCGAAGTACAGTGGGAAGTTGGAGTGGTAGAGAATAATGTCCCCACACACTTCATTGTTTAAAGATTGATGTGTACAGCAGAAGGACAGTCATAACACTGATCTGTGCATGAATCTAGGGACTGATACTGCAATTTATTGACTGGACAATACCATGAATGTTGCACTTATTGCAAATTTGTGGCGTTAGGAGTTAACAGGTGAAGTGATAAAAGAGGTGATAAAGATCACAATCTGTGTGGAGTAACATGGAGGAGGACAGAGTTGTTTCATTTACTTTTCTCCTAAAAAAGCATTTGTTTGGCATGGTTCTAGAAGTTCAAATGAGGTTAAACAAATGCAGAAAGTCTGGGAAAGCACATTAATGAACTAAGATTATTTATCATAGATGTCCATTTACCACCAAGTTATGCTATAGATAAAGTTATATCACTGTTGGGTAGTTTATATCTTTATCTATTTGTGTATTTTTACAATAATAAAGTTTAAAAAAGATCTGCTAAAGAGCAGTATACTTGTATATGGCTTGCTTTCTTTTTACTTTCTTTTTTGAAATACCAAGATATTTTACGAGCCATTATCACAATGACCTTTTGATTCGCAAGTTTCTGTTCTCATTAGTGGTTAATTTAAAAATTCAAGGTGACAGCTGTGTAGTTGCTATAGTGATGGTTTGAAAATAAGAAGTGCGGAGGGTTTATTTTAACCAGGAAAGAGTAAAAAGCAAACCAAAATCCTGATCGTGTGTAAATAATCTAAAATTGGCAGCAGTTCGGACAAGAACTTCCCAAACTGTTAAGCATGGATTACAGCCATTTGGCAAGTTTTTCTCAGTTGAGCAATGTTACGTAATACAGTAGCTGGATGATTATACCATATTTTGGGAGACTATGTAAATACTTGAAAACTTTCATGTAGTCACCTCTGTCTTTTCAGTTTCTCAGGAAATAGTTCTATTTTTGAATATTCTAGTTTAGCCAGCGTCTGTGAAAACCATTAAGGAATGCTAAAGCAATGAGTTCTCCGTGTTATGGATTTCTGTTCTTCAGTATCTGCAAAGCAGCTGATACATTTTGGGACAGTTTCTGAGGACTGACTTATTTGGGGAAATGAATGTTCCATAGGTTGAAGGAGAAATTACACTGTATTTCGTGCTGTTGTATTTAGCTTCTGTCTTTAGCCTCTGCCTTTGGGCTCTGAGGATTCTTGTGTAACTAAAAGTAAGGCGTAATAACTCCAGCAGGTAGTTTTTTAACATGACTATAATTATGAAATAACTCAGTTCTCCTGAGAAATGTGTCTGTTTCCATATAGGAGACACTGTAAATGTATCTCAGTGTGGAGTTGTGAGAAGAGGGGACTCCTAACTTAGGTTTGTGAAGTTAAACATCGAGAGTAAATACTGTGAATATTGCCCTTTGTCTGCAGCATGTGAGATGACATTAAATAATGTTTCATGAAAAATAATTGTGCAAACAAATACTCCCAAATTTGCCACTCACTTCAAAGTGAGCCTGCTTATAAAACAAGGACACAGGTAATTAAGAAAACAGTTTTCAAAATACCTGGCCTTACAGATAGCATTTGTTATGAAAAAAATATCAAAACTTGAGAAAATTTTTCAGGGCAAGCTTGAGGAGGGCATCCATAGAACATTAAATTTCAGTATGTATTTCTGTGATAGGTGCATGAAAATTCACAGTAGTCTAATTTTTAAAAAGTAAGAAATAATTCTTAAAATAGCTGCTCCTAATCTAGGAAGGCTTTCCTGTGGATTACTAAAATTCATCTACTTCAGATTAGGTTCTCAAGAGCAGTGAAGAATTTAAATAAATTGGTTCTTTTTGCTCTGCTATAAAAAGTGTACGTGGTTAAAAAATTGCAGTTAACTAATGCATTAAGAATTGTGCACCTAATTGTGCACGTAACAACTTTCAGAACAGTTTCCTTATTTAAAGCAGAACTTTACTTTTGCAGAAACTATAGAAGGGGCTGGATAAACTATATAAAGGAGGCTGGGAGAGCTTCCTCTGGGTTGCTTTTGTTGAGGTTTTTCCCTTATAAGACTTATTCTTCTCTATTGGCTCAAGATCAGCCAGTGACTTTCCTGGCTCACTTGAAGCACAGCAGAAATGAGAACACACTTCTGGAAATGTCTGTTGTCTGTTGCCCTTGGAACTAGTCCTTAAGAAGGCTTTTGTCCTTAAAAGTGTGGAGGAACAGCATTGAGCCTCAGCTAAATTTTCACTCAATTCATAGTTTCTAGACTGAGAGGCTGCATGCAATTCTTATGCTCCTTGATGATTTCTCCTCCCTCTCTCCACTCCTTTGCTGACCTTGCAGAGGTATTTTTGCTGGAGCTAGAGCTGTAGTTGCAATGGCTGACACACAGTAGTGGAAGAGAGGGAGATGAAAGCCTGAACTGCTCAACTGTTAAGACTGTCCTTCGGTATTTGCCAACCTTATTTCTACTGGAGTTTTACATTAAATAAGACTTCAGAACATTGTCTTGAAGACTAGGTGATGCTGTCGTTGCATTAGCGCTGCTTACTAATACAATTAGCAGGTATTAACCACTTTTCTCAAAAAAAAAAAAAAAAGAGCAATAATAGAATTTCCTTATCAACTCAATTTCACCAGCTGAAATCCTGAGCTATATCCTTATAGAAAAGTAGTACTAATGTAGGTCTTTCTGATTTGAAAAGTCAGCCATTGGATTTGAAATGGCTTAAATAGCCCTAAGAATACATCTAAGCTGTAATTGTCTTTGTAACCTGTTTTAGGTACCTGCACCGAATCTTGGTTTTTTAAATTTTTGTGTCCTGAAAGCAGTACTATTTCAAATTACAGGTTCATTTATCAGCAGCATTAATTAACGTTATCAGTCAATCTCTTTCCTCTAGATGGTTATTTTCTAGAGAGTGTATTTTGTTGTGCTGGAATGAAAATAAAATTGATGCATGGTTTTGTTAAATGATGGCAAAGGTTTTGTTGTGTGTGATTTGGCTGTTGGTTTATTTTTAGTATTTAAATCAAATGTTGATGGCTATATTTTCATCTTCATTTCAATAACTTCAGAAAGAGATTATCTTTTACTAAGGAATCAAAAAGTATCTTTCATTTTGTTGGCAGAAAAAACTGTAGATTGGAATTTGGCTTTATTCTTTAAATGGAATTTTTGGGGGCATTATTTTTAGTTCTTAGGATATTTACTTTTGTATGAGGAGAAATACCAACAGTTTTTACAATTTATTTTTCTTCCTGTAGTGAGAATCTGTCAATATATATATTAGAATTAAGATTTAGAGATGCTGGTTGAATTGCATGTAACTTTTCAGTTCTGTCGATCCACTATCAGAAGGAAAAAAAAAGAGTACAAAGTCAGGTGAAACTACCTGGTGCCTGGCAGTCCAGCAAGGAAAGCATTTGAATGGAACCATGTCTCAGTAGCAAGATGACCAGTGTTTCAAAAGCAAAAAAGCAACGATATGGTCAATAGAACAGACGCCTGCTCCTTAAAAACAAAACAAAGCAAAGAAAATAATTATTAAAATGAAATAAATCCTGAAACCTACTGTCTGTAAGAAAGTGAGTTACTGCCTTATGAGTTTGCTCATGCAAACACCCGTTGAACAATAGTTTATAGTATTCACTTTAAATAGATGTTCTTTGGTGAGTACCTCTTTTACCAAATATGCTTTTTGTTGTTTTTAGTTTCTTAGTAGCATCCTCCTTTCATCTTCTAGATTTTGAATACGTTTTGACAGCATGATATATGGTTTGGGGGAAAAAAAGCAGCTCAATGCATCTTGTATGTGGGATTCTTTTTTTAACCTAAGAAAATTGTAAAGGATCTTGTCAAAGTTGACTTCTTTGTGTTGATCTAAAGATCTTGAGATAACAGCTTTTAGAAGCGTTAGCAATTTATACGGATGGCAGATCAGAGCTATATAATAAATACCTAGCTGAATATATGTAAACTTCTAAAAGCCTGCTGTCTTGTCATTTACATAACTTTTTAATTAAAAAAAAAAAAATAGAAACTTCTAATATACCTTATAGTAACATTGTGGTATGATTAAAGGAAGTTTAATTTGAACTTGTATTCATTTACTTACCAATGTGAAAGTTATTTTGGCAACATACTATTTATCTCTCAATTGAGCTTTCTGCATCATAGTAATATTACTGCGGTTTAATGATACAGCTGCTGACTTGCAGCTTCACTACCATGTGATTACCAAGCTTTTCGAGCAGCCTGCTCTTCATCCAAGTCCCTTATTTAGAGGCTGTGGGCAACTGCCCCAGAGATGCCTGATACTCTGTGCTCACGGTTCACTTCAGCATCCTGCCACAAAGTACTTGAGAGAGAGAGGCCTGTGTTCCTGAATTATTTCTGAAGGGAAGGATTGAATATTCTATTCCTGCTGCAGTATATCAGGTTCTAACAAGGACCACTGAAGTGCTGAAACAGACAACAGGGGAATCTTCCTCCATACTCACCCACCCTGTGCAGTTGCCTCCTTTGCATGCTGAAGACCAAGCTTTGCTCTCCTCCCTCATAGCACAGGGAGGGGGTATCCTTGTAAGATCACTCCTTGTCCATAGGAAAAGGTGGACAGTGAATGCANAAAAAAAAAAAGAAAAAGAAAAAGGAAACTTAGATTTGAAATGCTGTGTTTAGTTGAGCAGATTTAAGGTACAAATTTCTAAACTCAGTCCAGTAGTTTTCCCCACCTTTTCTCTCAGACGAAACTGTAATCAAGAACACGCATTAGTAGCTTAGTCAGTGGAGTGTTATCATTAGTACTTGGCTTTCTAAGCATAGTGAACATGGAATTAAAGAAATTTCCAACCATCGGTAAGTGGTATGGCAGCACATGAATGAGACACCCAACAAATCTCGAGCTCTTCTGCAGAAGTGACATGCAATAAATATACACTTTAAGTAAGGCATTCATAATGTGTTCCAAGATGGTATTCATCTGACTTTCTGAAAGCTGGTAGAAGACTTGGGAACCTGTTAGGGCATAATTTTTGGAAAGACTGTGGAACAGTAGGACAGGTCTTTTTTCTTGTCTGTGAGAGTGCTAGTGGATAAGCAAAACCTTTTTGTCATATTTTTGGCAGTAATTTAGCATTTTTTTTATCTACTTTCTATAAGTTTTGGCTTTTCTCCAGGTGCGGAAGGCATCGGTGGTGCTGGAGAGGGAAAGCATTGGTGGCAGGAAGCGAGTAGAGACCTGGAGGGGTTCACTGTGGTGGGAAAGGTTTCGATTTCACTTAGCTGTAGCATTTGACCCGACAAGAAATTAAGAGTAAAAATTTTGATCATACACAGCCTGAATGCAGTGTACTGCCAGCATAACAAAAGAGTTTGTTGCTCTGCACTTGAGAAATGCACAGTGGAGTATTTGGCATAGCCGGTGTCTGCTGAATACTTGGGCTCAGGGGCAAATGTTGGAGAATGTGTGCTGTTCCAGGAGATGAGCCTGCTGCTTCTCACTGAAGATTCTTTGCTTAGTAAAAGCTTTCCATCAGTAAAATGTTCAGATTAGTCCTCAGACTGAACTTGCAGTTGCTGTGTAGTTGCTGTTAGTAGCTTACTATTGAAGTAATCCTCGAAGTACAGTGGGAAGTTGGAGTGGTAGAGAATAATGTCCCCACACACTTCATTGTTTAAAGATTGATGTGTACAGCAGAAGGACAGTCATAACACTGATCTGTGCATGAATCTAGGGACTGATACTGCAATTTATTGACTGGACAATACCATGAATGTTGCACTTATTGCAAATTTGTGGCGTTAGGAGTTAACAGGTGAAGTGATAAAAGAGGTGATAAAGATCACAATCTGTGTGGAGTAACATGGAGGAGGACAGAGTTGTTTCATTTACTTTTCTCCTAAAAAAGCATTTGTTTGGCATGGTTCTAGAAGTTCAAATGAGGTTAAACAAATGCAGAAAGTCTGGGAAAGCACATTAATGAACTAAGATTATTTATCATAGATGTCCATTTACCACCAAGTTATGCTATAGATAAAGTTATATCACTGTTGGGTAGTTTATATCTTTATCTATTTGTGTATTTTTACAATAATAAAGTTTAAAAAAGATCTGCTAAAGAGCAGTATACTTGTATATGGCTTGCTTTCTTTTTACTTTCTTTTTTGAAATACCAAGATATTTTACGAGCCATTATCACAATGACCTTTTGATTCGCAAGTTTCTGTTCTCATTAGTGGTTAATTTAAAAATTCAAGGTGACAGCTGTGTAGTTGCTATAGTGATGGTTTGAAAATAAGAAGTGCGGAGGGTTTATTTTAACCAGGAAAGAGTAAAAAGCAAACCAAAATCCTGATCGTGTGTAAATAATCTAAAATTGGCAGCAGTTCGGACAAGAACTTCCCAAACTGTTAAGCATGGATTACAGCCATTTGGCAAGTTTTTCTCAGTTGAGCAATGTTACGTAATACAGTAGCTGGATGATTATACCATATTTTGGGAGACTATGTAAATACTTGAAAACTTTCATGTAGTCACCTCTGTCTTTTCAGTTTCTCAGGAAATAGTTCTATTTTTGAATATTCTAGTTTAGCCAGCGTCTGTGAAAACCATTAAGGAATGCTAAAGCAATGAGTTCTCCGTGTTATGGATTTCTGTTCTTCAGTATCTGCAAAGCAGCTGATACATTTTGGGACAGTTTCTGAGGACTGACTTATTTGGGGAAATGAATGTTCCATAGGTTGAAGGAGAAATTACACTGTATTTCGTGCTGTTGTATTTAGCTTCTGTCTTTAGCCTCTGCCTTTGGGCTCTGAGGATTCTTGTGTAACTAAAAGTAAGGCGTAATAACTCCAGCAGGTAGTTTTTTAACATGACTATAATTATGAAATAACTCAGTTCTCCTGAGAAATGTGTCAGTTTCCATATAGGAGACACTGTAAATGTATCTCAGTGTGGAGTTGTGAGAAGAGGGGACTCCTAACTTAGGTTTGTGAAGTTAAACATCGAGAGTAAATACTGTGAATATTGCCCTTTGTCTGCAGCATGTGAGATGACATTAAATAATGTTTCATGAAAAATAATTGTGCAAACAAATACTCCCAAATTTGCCACTCACTTCAAAGTGAGCCTGCTTATAAAACAAGGACACAGGTAATTAAGAAAACAGTTTTCAAAATACCTGGCCTTACAGATAGCATTTGTTATGAAAAAAATATCAAAACTTGAGAAAATTTTTCAGGGCAAGCTTGAGGAGGGCATCCATAGAACATTAAATTTCAGTATGTATTTCTGTGATAGGTGCATGAAAATTCACAGTAGTCTAATTTTTAAAAAGTAAGAAATAATTCTTAAAATAGCTGCTCCTAATCTAGGAAGGCTTTCCTGTGGATTACTAAAATTCATCTACTTCAGATTAGGTTCTCAAGAGCAGTGAAGAATTTAAATAAATTGGTTCTTTTTGCTCTGCTATAAAAAGTGTACGTGGTTAAAAAATTGCAGTTAACTAATGCATTAAGAATTGTGCACCTAATTGTGCACGTAACAACTTTCAGAACAGTTTCCTTATTTAAAGCAGAACTTTACTTTTGCAGAAACTATAGAAGGGGCTGGATAAACTATATAAAGGAGGCTGGGAGAGCTTCCTCTGGGTTGCTTTTGTTGAGGTTTTTCCCTTATAAGACTTATTCTTCTCTATTGGCTCAAGATCAGCCAGTGACTTTCCTGGCTCACTTGAAGCACAGCAGAAATGAGAACACACTTCTGGAAATGTCTGTTGTCTGTTGCCCTTGGAACTAGTCCTTAAGAAGGCTTTTGTCCTTAAAAGTGTGGAGGAACAGCATTGAGCCTCAGCTAAATTTTCACTCAATTCATAGTTTCTAGACTGAGAGGCTGCATGCAATTCTTATGCTCCTTGATGATTTCTCCTCCCTCTCTCCACTCCTTTGCTGACCTTGCAGAGGTATTTTTGCTGGAGCTAGAGCTGTAGTTGCAATGGCTGACACACAGTAGTGGAAGAGAGGGAGATGAAAGCCTGAACTGCTCAACTGTTAAGACTGTCCTTCGGTATTTGCCAACCTTATTTCTACTGGAGTTTTACATTAAATAAGACTTCAGAACATTGTCTTGAAGACTAGGTGATGCTGTCGTTGCATTAGCGCTGCTTACTAATACAATTAGCAGGTATTAACCACTTTTCTCAAAAAAAAAAAAAAAAGAGCAATAATAGAATTTCCTTATCAACTCAATTTCACCAGCTGAAATCCTGAGCTATATCCTTATAGAAAAGTAGTACTAATGTAGGTCTTTCTGATTTGAAAAGTCAGCCATTGGATTTGAAATGGCTTAAATAGCCCTAAGAATACATCTAAGCTGTAATTGTCTTTGTAACCTGTTTTAGGTACCTGCACCGAATCTTGGTTTTTTAAATTTTTGTGTCCTGAAAGCAGTACTATTTCAAATTACAGGTTCATTTATCAGCAGCATTAATTAACGTTATCAGTCAATCTCTTTCCTCTAGATGGTTATTTTCTAGAGAGTGTATTTTGTTGTGCTGGAATGAAAATAAAATTGATGCATGGTTTTGTTAAATGATGGCAAAGGTTTTGTTGTGTGTGATTTGGCTGTTGGTTTATTTTTAGTATTTAAATCAAATGTTGATGGCTATATTTTCATCTTCATTTCAATAACTTCAGAAAGAGATTATCTTTTACTAAGGAATCAAAAAGTATCTTTCATTTTGTTGGCAGAAAAAACTGTAGATTGGAATTTGGCTTTATTCTTTAAATGGAATTTTTGGGGGCATTATTTTTAGTTCTTAGGATATTTACTTTTGTATGAGGAGAAATACCAACAGTTTTTACAATTTATTTTTCTTCCTGTAGTGAGAATCTGTCAATATATATATTAGAATTAAGATTTAGAGATGCTGGTTGAATTGCATGTAACTTTTCAGTTCTGTCGATCCACTATCAGAAGGAAAAAAAAAGAGTACAAAGTCAGGTGAAACTACCTGGTGCCTGGCAGTCCAGCAAGGAAAGCATTTGAATGGAACCATGTCTCAGTAGCAAGATGACCAGTGTTTCAAAAGCAAAAAAGCAACGATATGGTCAATAGAACAGACGCCTGCTCCTTAAAAACAAAACAAAGCAAAGAAAATAATTATTAAAATGAAATAAATCCTGAAACCTACTGTCTGTAAGAAAGTGAGTTACTGCCTTATGAGTTTGCTCATGCAAACACCCGTTGAACAATAGTTTATAGTATTCACTTTAAATAGATGTTCTTTGGTGAGTACCTCTTTTACCAAATATGCTTTTTGTTGTTTTTAGTTTCTTAGTAGCATCCTCCTTTCATCTTCTAGATTTTGAATACGTTTTGACAGCATGATATATGGTTTGGGGGAAAAAAAGCAGCTCAATGCATCTTGTATGTGGGATTCTTTTTTTAACCTAAGAAAATTGTAAAGGATCTTGTCAAAGTTGACTTCTTTGTGTTGATCTAAAGATCTTGAGATAACAGCTTTTAGAAGCGTTAGCAATTTATACGGATGGCAGATCAGAGCTATATAATAAATACCTAGCTGAATATATGTAAACTTCTAAAAGCCTGCTGTCTTGTCATTTACATAACTTTTTAATTAAAAAAAAAAAAATAGAAACTTCTAATATACCTTATAGTAACATTGTGGTATGATTAAAGGAAGTTTAATTTGAACTTGTATTCATTTACTTACCAATGTGAAAGTTATTTTGGCAACATACTATTTATCTCTCAATTGAGCTTTCTGCATCATAGTAATATTACTGCGGTTTAATGATACAGCTGCTGACTTGCAGCTTCACTACCATGTGATTACCAAGCTTTTCGAGCAGCCTGCTCTTCATCCAAGTCCCTTATTTAGAGGCTGTGGGCAACTGCCCCAGAGATGCCTGATACTCTGTGCTCACGGTTCACTTCAGCATCCTGCCACAAAGTACTTGAGAGAGAGAGGCCTGTGTTCCTGAATTATTTCTGAAGGGAAGGATTGAATATTCTATTCCTGCTGCAGTATATCAGGTTCTAACAAGGACCACTGAAGTGCTGAAACAGACAACAGGGGAATCTTCCTCCATACTCACCCACCCTGTGCAGTTGCCTCCTTTGCATGCTGAAGACCAAGCTTTGCTCTCCTCCCTCATAGCACAGGGAGGGGGTATCCTTGTAAGATCACTCCTTGTCCATAGGAAAAGGTGGACAGTGAATGCAGCCCCATGTTCCTGTGGGCTGCTGCACCAACAAGGTGCTGGCAGAGAGGGTGCCGGAGCTGGTTCTCCTGCTTTGCTGCCACTGAGACTGAGAGTGGCACTGACTGCAGCCCAGCAGGGGCTGGTGCCTTGCTGGAGCAAGGCATTCAGTTGGTTCTGCTCCTGCTGGAAATGCCTGGAAGTTCTGGTAGGCTCACACCCAACCAGTGCAAGAGATATCCACAGTGTGATACCAGACAGTCCCTCAGTCTGGGATACCTAATTCTGTGTTGCTGAACATGAATGTTTCAGGTCTTATTCAAACATGAGCTGATTTTGTGATAAGGTACTGATGTAGTATACCTCTGAGCATCATTTGAGATTTAGAGTTAGCAGTGGTTCTCTAATCTTTTGTTTTGGAATTGGACTGATTGCTATAGTGTATAAGAGGGAACAAAATTCATTTAAACACTCCCCCACACCCTCCTTACAGAGGCTGCATTCAGAAGAGTTTAGGAACAAAGGGGCTCTGGCTTCCTTGGAATGTCAGTCTCAAAGCTACACATTGCCATTAATAGAATATAGATGCTTAATGAGAAAATTCAGAAGTTTCAGGATAGATTCTTGACCCTTGTTTTTAAACAAAATGAAGCTCTTGCAGTAGAGGATGTCAGTTCTTCACTGCTAATTTAAGAATAAAATGTAGTTTCCTAACCCACTACTGAAGTAGCTGTCTTTCACACGCTCTTCATGCAAAGAAGTCTGACAATAGTAGTTAAGCATACGATCTCCAGTAACATATGGGATGTGTAATTTTGATTTGGCTAATGCTAACAGTGTTCTACCATGTGAAGACAAGGAGAGGTGACAAGGCAGGAATTTCTGCTTCCCTTTTTCTGAATGAAGAGGGTAGCTCTTCTATCTATTTCATAATAAGCCTTTTAGGTCCCTTGTCTTTTCTCATCAAATGTTCTCTCATGGCTTTTTATGCATCTCAAGAAGACTGTAAGGAACAGAACTGCCTATACAGAAAGGATATGAAAATATCTTTCTGGCAGAAATTGGGCTTATCACAGGAAAGTAAGGCTTTGTCTGTGTGTCTTTGCTTGTGTATGTATATATATGTGTTGAAATACATGTATATATATATATATTTAAAGATTATAGTGTTCTACAGGTGTACTGTGAAAGGTCTGCTGCTTTGTTTTGCACCTGTGCAATATGGTGTGTACTGCTGTGTGGGCTTGGGGGCTGAGAGGGGCATGTCAGATTCAGGCAGTGAAAGGCAGCCCCAGTTAAACTTACTTTGCTGGGATCAAAACTCAGCAAATGAGCATTNAATGTGAAAGTAAATATCATCATGAAAATTGGTGTAAAAATTTCTTGCACTCTTTACCCCAGAAGTACAGAGCATAGGTAGCATTTGAGGAAGTAGGATTTGAGGAAAAATACCAGTGGGAAGCACTGTAAGTTGTTCACCTCTGTAAACTTTTACTGTCTCTTCCCGCAAAAGACATCTATTTCATGTCACCCATAAGGAGCGCAATGTAAGGACTGCTACTGTGTCTCTATGAGAGGTTAATCTTCATTGGTTCCCTCCTCATATTAAGTTTTGGGGAGGGACGTGAGTAGGTGGTGCAAGAAGGTGCTTTTGAAGTGAGGTGTGTGGAGCTCTGAGCTGAGCAGGGTGTGTGAGGGAAAGCGCAGCATCTGTGCAGTGTCTGCTGGTGTTCCTAGAGATGGGCAACGTAGAGCCAGGGTTATTAGGATTAGAAAACACTGATGTTTCAAGTTAGCGTTTAGAGATATTAATGAGCAGCGATGGAAGTCACCTTTTGACTCTTGTGTAGCTTGCAGTGGTTTGACAGAACTTGCTCTGGCCGTGACTCAGCGCTTACCTGGAAGCATGCGTTTATTTTTGGCATCCCAAACTGTAATTCAGCTGCCTGTACACAGCTTAGAGTGATGAAATACTGCAGAAACCCCCCGGCAAACCCCACGACCACGCACGCTTGCTTTACTTTCAGCGTACCGCTGCCCGTGCAGCACTGCGCGTCTGTTCTCTCCCGGTCAGCAGCCCAGCGCTCCCGCACGCCGAGCTGCGCTGCCCCGGAGCGGACTCGGGGCGGTTCCGGCTCCGGGCGGGTAGCGGCGCTCCGCGCCCTCCGTGCAGCCGAACCCCGGGTGCCCGGGGCCGAGCTCCCCCTCGGCGCGGGTCCGCCTCGGGCGCCCGCCCGCGGACAGGAGGGCCGGGCCGGGGGGAAGGGGCGTCGCCATCTGGTGTTAATTCCCCGGCCATTGGATTCGTGACCCGCCGCGATGAGATCAGCGGGATCGGCTTTCGCGAAGGGGCACGGCGGTCCCCGCCGCCGCTCTCCCCAGCTGCGTCGGCTCTCGCATGCGGCGGCGGCGGGCGGCGCCGGGGGAGGCAGCGCGCACAAAGCCCGGNAACTTTTTAATTAAAAAAAAAAAAATAGAAACTTCTAATATACCTTATAGTAACATTGTGGTATGATTAAAGGAAGTTTAATTTGAACTTGTATTCATTTACTTACCAATGTGAAAGTTATTTTGGCAACATACTATTTATCTCTCAATTGAGCTTTCTGCATCATAGTAATATTACTGCGGTTTAATGATACAGCTGCTGA
Source organism: Pavo muticus (assembly GCA_016647715.1). NCBI lineage: Eukaryota > Metazoa > Chordata > Aves > Galliformes > Phasianidae > Pavo > Pavo muticus. Next base: position 43,554 of record JACDJE010000406.1, read on the forward strand.
CTTGCAGCTTCACTACCATGTGATTACCAAGCTTTTCGAGCAGCCTGCTCTTCATCCAAGTCCCTTATTTAGAGGCTGTGGGCAACTGCCCCAGAGATGCCTGATACTCTGTGCTCACGGTTCACTTCAGCATCCTGCCACAAAGTACTTGAGAGAGAGAGGCCTGTGTTCCTGAATTATTTCTGAAGGGAAGGATTGAATATTCTATTCCTGCTGCAGTATATCAGGTTCTAACAAGGACCACTGAAGTGCTGAAACAGACAACAGGGGAATCTTCCTCCATACTCACCCACCCTGTGCAGTTGCCTCCTTTGCATGCTGAAGACCAAGCTTTGCTCTCCTCCCTCATAGCACAGGGAGGGGGTATCCTTGTAAGATCACTCCTTGTCCATAGGAAAAGGTGGACAGTGAATGCAGCCCCATGTTCCTGTGGGCTGCTGCACCAACAAGGTGCTGGCAGAGAGGGTGCCGGAGCTGGTTCTCCTGCTTTGCTGCCACTGAGACTGAGAGTGGCACTGACTGCAGCCCAGCAGGGGCTGGTGCCTTGCTGGAGCAAGGCATTCAGTTGGTTCTGCTCCTGCTGGAAATGCCTGGAAGTTCTGGTAGGCTCACACCCAACCAGTGCAAGAGATATCCACAGTGTGATACCAGACAGTCCCTCAGTCTGGGATACCTAATTCTGTGTTGCTGAACATGAATGTTTCAGGTCTTATTCAAACATGAGCTGATTTTGTGATAAGGTACTGATGTAGTATACCTCTGAGCATCATTTGAGATTTAGAGTTAGCAGTGGTTCTCTAATCTTTTGTTTTGGAATTGGACTGATTGCTATAGTGTATAAGAGGGAACAAAATTCATTTAAACACTCCCCCACACCCTCCTTACAGAGGCTGCATTCAGAAGAGTTTAGGAACAAAGGGGCTCTGGCTTCCTTGGAATGTCAGTCTCAAAGCTACACATTGCCATTAATAGAATATAGATGCTTAATGAGAAAATTCAGAAGTTTCAGGATAGATTCTTGACCCTTGTTTTTAAACAAAATGAAGCTCTTGCAGTAGAGGATGTCAGTTCTTCACTGCTAATTTAAGAATAAAATGTAGTTTCCTAACCCACTACTGAAGTAGCTGTCTTTCACACGCTCTTCATGCAAAGAAGTCTGACAATAGTAGTTAAGCATACGATCTCCAGTAACATATGGGATGTGTAATTTTGATTTGGCTAATGCTAACAGTGTTCTACCATGTGAAGACAAGGAGAGGTGACAAGGCAGGAATTTCTGCTTCCCTTTTTCTGAATGAAGAGGGTAGCTCTTCTATCTATTTCATAATAAGCCTTTTAGGTCCCTTGTCTTTTCTCATCAAATGTTCTCTCATGGCTTTTTATGCATCTCAAGAAGACTGTAAGGAACAGAACTGCCTATACAGAAAGGATATGAAAATATCTTTCTGGCAGAAATTGGGCTTATCACAGGAAAGTAAGGCTTTGTCTGTGTGTCTTTGCTTGTGTATGTATATATATGTGTTGAAATACATGTATATATATATATATTTAAAGATTATAGTGTTCTACAGGTGTACTGTGAAAGGTCTGCTGCTTTGTTTTGCACCTGTGCAATATGGTGTGTACTGCTGTGTGGGCTTGGGGGCTGAGAGGGGCATGTCAGATTCAGGCAGTGAAAGGCAGCCCCAGTTAAACTTACTTTGCTGGGATCAAAACTCAGCAAATGAGCATTGGGGAGTGTGTTAGCTTTTTTGTGCTGAGTTGTTTTTTTGTATATGATACCTTATGTGTTTCTAATAAAATGGAAATGGAGCCTGTAAGTAGTATCACTTATCCCTGAATATGTTGCTGAGTGAGTTTGTTTGCTTTTTAGAAAGTGTTTCTGATTTTTAGTATTCTCTATGTCTTCAAGACAGGTTTTATTGTTCTTGCAAACAGTTGTATGATGGCTTGAATATGCAATTGTTATCAGTTAGCTTCTAAGGTTTCTGTTACATTTTCTTTTTTAATTTCTTGGCCAAATTGTACTTCTGTCATATATCAGAATTGGGAAGAAGTTACTGTTCAGACATAATCACTTTTATTGACAGAACAATCTGGAAACGTAGATACTAAATGCTGGAGCTCATGTATGTGGAGTACATAACATACATGTTTTGTAAAATATTTTAGAATTTAATAAGGGTAAAATTTATCAATGCAGCCAAACCATTTTGTTTCCATTAGGATGCCTTTTAATAGGTTTCTGATGAAGTTGTAACTTCCTCCAAAAAAAGTGAAAACAGCTGAAATGCACCAAATAGTAGAATGCCATGCAATTGCAATTTCATATATGAAACAGATCATCTTTCAAAGGAAAGGAGGTCTTGGCATATCCAATCCCATGTCCTGGCTGTGCTTCCTGGTGTCACTGATTTCAGAGCATGTGACAGCACTTCTTCCAGACAAAGCAGTTCTCAAGTTAAAATGTTTGGATCATGTCATCCAAGAAGAAATTAGAGGTGAAACACTTGGAGGTAGGAATGCTGTGTTGCAATGTGTTGGATCCAATTAAGTGAAAAAAAAAAAGAAGAAGAAGAAGAAATGTAGAGTTTCTGAAGTCATTGTTTTCTGTCCAGCACATCTCTTCCTCTCCCAGTGAACTCAAAGAATCTCAAACTATCTTGCAGGTTAGTGTCTGAAGCATGATAGCATTTGTTTCAAGCTAAATGCCTGCTAATATCTGGGAAGTGAGCTAACCTGGGAGACAAGATATATACCAGCATTGACTTCTAAGAAAAGTGGACTGATACATTGGGAATCCAGCCTAGCTTTTACCTTCATCAGTCTGAACAGCACATCTGCCACTGTGCACACGCTTTCATTTTCAGTTTTGACAGTTGGATTTCTGTGATAGAGGTGTAAAAGAAATGGTGGGTCTCTAGGTGTAGGGACTTTTAGTCCGAAATTGCTTTGTTTGTTTTAGGAAAGGGATCTGTATATTAGTCCTGAACTGCTTTTCTCTCTTTTCCTTTTATGTAGCTTAGTTGGATTATGTTTTTACATCATCAGACGTGCATTATGCCTTCTCTGCATTAGTATGGCAGTGACATATTTCTAGATTTGCTCACCTCAATCTCCACGAAAATCCGTATGCTTTCCCAACGTTAGCTCTTCTCGTTTTACTCTTCGTCCTTACTCTTCTGTGACCTGCTGTACTTGCCTGAGCAGCTGTTCCTGCTGCATTACCTTTTCCCCCATCTGGAAGGCAGATGGACTAATCCTCAAAGAGACAGTATTTGTTCATGGATCAGTTTTCACAGAGTCTGAAGTGAACAAGTGAAATCCTTCCCAAAGATACTGAACATGTCCATGCCTGGGCAATGTTCTGCAAATCCAGAAAAGTCTTTCAAGGATGCATAGATTTTTGTGTGTGTGCATATATATGTAGCAATAGGAAGACAGACCACAGTATTTTTTTTGCAATTAGAAGATTACTTTGTCTGCAATATTGAAAATGTGTTACAAATTCAGCAAGGATTGTGCCGTTCCAGAAGGCTGGTGCCTGTCTGTATTGACCTATGGTCTCTGATTTTTCAGTTTTCCTGGAGACATCTTGCTTTATATTTAAATATTTGGGCTTTGTTGCCTGGAGAGTCACTGCATCCTTGCAGTTTAAGTATGATGTAAAACTGTTTTATCCTCTCTTCTCAGAAACTTTGGAGAAGTGCAAGATGAGCTAAAAGTACACTTAGCCATTCAAAGTTTTGTTGGCAGTGGGACGTATGCCAGTGTATCTTGTATCATGTTAAACTGCATATGCATTACCATATGGAAAGGCTCTGTCCAAGGGTAACTTGTTTCTTTATGAATCCTATTTTTAAAACAATTGTAGCATATTAGATGATCGAAAAGTAAGTGAATAATGTTTTTCAGGTATACCTTGTGTGAGTTAAATTAAGTTGTTTTCTTTATGTTCTCAGAACTCAAGTTTCTATTCTGAAAGGCAGACAGTGAGTTGTGTTCCCCTAACAAATGACTGTGGCAAACGAGCACCTCTGCAGCAGTATGCATTGTTTTCTTTCCCAGATACCTGTGGGTGCTGCCAGTCAGTGCTGGTAACACCTCGCAGAAAACACGGGAAATGCGTCTACACGTGCTGTGAGTTACTGGGAACTTGGCCTGTAGTTGTTTGAGTTCCAGAAAGAAAATGACACGTTTAGGCTGTGGCTGTTGTAACTGAGGAGTGAAACCGCCTCCCTGTACAGAACGGCTCTGGCGCACTGTGTGCTTTTCACCTTTGTTCACCATCTGTCCTCACTGGAGCTGACGTCTGCCATCTGAGGGCTGCCTCTCTGATGCTTAATTCTCTGATTAGATGCTTATGGCACCTTCGAAAAAGCATGAAAGCAAAGACAATTCGGTGTCTTTGTGTGGTACACACTTCCATATCCCCATGGTGCTTTTGTGCATGCACCCTAAAGAACAGCCTTTTGTGTGCCCATACCCCAGATGGTTGCCTGCAGTCACAGTCTTTAGTAGAAGAATCATATTCAAATGGTCTAATGGATAATAAACTGTACTGACTTTGCTTTTGATGTGAATGGATGTTTTCAAGTTGAAGAAACAAAAGATCTCCTGGGGAAAATTGCCAAAGATATGTATCATTGTAAATCTTGAAGGGGGCTGAGGGCGAACTGAATAAATTACAACTACTTAGTGGCTTTGCTGCGAAAGCAAGCAGTGCTGAAGTTAATAATTGAAACTCAGAAAGTAAGGTGGATTAGCAGAATCTCTCTTAAATCCTGTTGTCTAAGTTATTGCACCTAAGCAATTAACACAGACTTTTTTGTTTGTTTTGCATTCTCACAGGCCGCACATTATGCCTGGAATACTTAGTGATTTTATTTTACTGAAACAAAATACTTTCAAGACAAAGACTCCACAGGTGCAAGAGTATTCCCAGAAATGTGCAACAGGGATAGCTAAAAACCTTTGAGGCTCTCTCCCCTCCCCTCTGCCCTTCAAGTCAGGGAACTGAAATATGTGACGTATTCTAAAAGTTTCAGATGAAGTTTCCTGGAATTTCCGATGTTGGTAATCAGCCTGTGTAGAAAAAGAGTCCAAACGGATATTAATCAAGCCTAGGTGATATCTTTGAGTAATTATTCCAGGGTTGGGAAAACAAAGGGTTTTGTTGACTTTTGTTTTAAACATGATGGAAAAAATGTATTAATGTTGATATCTTTTTTAGTTCTGAGGCGTGCTCTAAAACACAATGCTTTTCTAACAACAAAAATGTGATTTTTATGGAAGTAGCAATTGACGCTGGATTTCTTTTCAACATAGTAAGACTGTGAAACAAAACTCGTAGATGTAGCTAATATTTGAGGAACGTTAGGAATATATAACAAAGTTGAATGTCTGGAATGTTTTGGTTAACAGCAATAGTGTATACTTACAGGGAGGATGTGAATAAATCTGCCTTTGGTTATCATAGTTTCCCGAAGTTATATAAAATGCAGGATTTTTCTTCAAGAATCAAGACAGAATGCAGGGTAAGTTCTGTCTTTTCAAGAGAATAATCTGGTTTGGACCTACCTCTTTATTTGTTTGATACCTATCTTCTAAAACATCGTGGAAACTAAGTAGATTAGGAAAGCAGTTTTGAAACAAGAAACAATCTGCTTCAGCTAAAAAACAATGATTTCTGACTGAGATATACATATCACTTAGATCTTCAGAAATGCATCATGTGGAAATCTGGGTGATACGTCTAACCACATCAGCTCCTTGTGACAGTATCTGACATAACAGCTAATGTGCTGTGGATTTGCATTCCGTAGTTGCCTGTCATCCAAAGTATGCATCTTGTGGCTTTCCACAAGTAGTTATTTTGAGATGTCTTATTTACTTCAAAAGAAAAAGACGGGAGAGAAAGATCATTACAGTCACTTCTTGCGAACTGTAAGGTCAGTGCTTTTCCCATGGGAGACCATAATGACTTATTTTCTCACTTGACCAGTTCAATGGACAAGCACTGATATTAGCAAAAGCATCAGTAAAAGTTAAATGAGTTTCCTTCACTTATGTAGTAGCTGATGTGGCAGAACAGATACACAGTGGCCTTATAATCCAAGGAGTCTGGATAAGTCATGATTCAGTCTAAATCAAGCTAAGATAATCCTGGTGCTTCAAGAAGCTTCAGGGGAGCTGAGTTCTTCCACCTTGGTCTGACCATCCTTTTGAAAACAGCAACAACAAAACCAAAAACATCTACTGCAGCATCAGCAATCTTGCGTACTAATTTGGTTTCTGATGTTCCCGTGACAGTCACGGTCCCAGACTTTATGTCCATCGCTTTTTCACTGAGATTTTTGCGTTTGATTTCTGTTTTAAAATTGGCCTTTTAATAGTGGCATGTCATTGCTGTAATATAGTCCAGAAAGTGCTACACAGTAATACCACTTGAAAATTAGAAGTTGTACAAAGTATGATTGTCTGCATTAGTACGTTTCAAAGCCAAGAGTACAACACCAGAGTTCTATGATATGAACTAGAGGCCAGTCACTTTCTGATGAAGCTTGTGACACTGTAATGACTTCAAGGGGTTTAATGTAGTTTCAAAGCAAGTTTTAGTGAACACCTACTTGTCCTGGGTTGCAGCAGGCAGTGGAAGTAGGCTGACTTCCCAAACAGGAACTGCCCCCTCAGAGGTCATTCTCAGTCAGAGGCTTCTGCATCAGAACGTAACTGCTAGAATTTGCCCTTTTGGTCTTGCAGAATCCTGGATAAGTAAGTAGAATGAATTTTTCATTGTTCTCAGTGTTCTAATAACTGCTGCCATTGTTTATCAGTTGATTGTGTTATGTCTTCTGAGACGTCTCTGCCTTGCTTACTGCTGGCACAAGACAAGCAGTCATTACTGTGTTTAAGAGAAAAACTTCTCTAACAACCTTTGGCTGTCTTGCTTCTCTGTTGGTGGGAACTTATGGCTGCCTCTGTCCAACTAAATTTTGCATAAAGGAAACACTTAAACACCAACTCCACAGACAAATCAGTTACTTTAGTCCTTGAGACTCTGGGCTCTGAAAATAATACATGAACAAAAAGAAAAAGAACACGAACAGCTTTCTTCTTAACTTGTAAGTATTGTGCCTGCACAGTCTGAAAGTAGTGGTGTTCTTTTTTTCCCCTTATCTGGTGTGTTTGGGAAAGAAACTTATCTATGTTATAGGATATGAAGTATATAGTAAGCTTTGGAAGTACATTTGGGAGTACGGGTGGCTCTGTTTTAGATGGACTGACTTCTGACATTTTAAAATAAGCTACTTCAGCAATGTTGTTTCTGAATGTCATCCTTATTTCTCAAATGAGGCATTCAAAATCTTTATGCTCTGTTCGAAATCTTTGAATTAATTATGCGTTTAAGTAAGCACTGATTTCCTAATCTGTGTGGGCTTTCATTGTTGTGGTTCTACAAGGTTTTACTCGAAGAAGTAAATTCTAACTTCTGCCCAATGGCCTGGGAGAGCAGATCTCTGTCTTGTAGCCATTTCTCAGCTCACCGAGATGCAAGTATCCTAGCTTCCTAGTTAATGGCTTTGATGGAGTCCAAGTAGCGGTAGTAAAGTTTGAATTCACTGCTACAAAGACAGATTTGGTAGAGAAGCCATGTCACCAGACAGTGCTCTTCGTATGGATTTCTAAAATCTGTGAAAGCAAGAAATCAACTCATCATAATTTTCAACTTTTATTCCTTTATAAGAATGATGATTCTAGTATTGTTGTACTGAGAGGTTGTTAGAAAAAATACAGATTCCTTAAGCACCTTAAATAGAAAATGTGATGCAAGAAAACATAGTACTTATAATTCACAAATCTCAATTCTATGTTTGTGTTGTCCTGTGGATTTAGAGATAGGTTTTGCTTGTGCTTTCTTGCTTGTGCTGCTGAAGGAACCAGAGCAGACGTTGCCTTTTGGATATACCCAGAAACCAAGAGAGAAAAATCATAGTAAATGGATTTGTTATTTAGAGGGATTGTAGGGCCAGAGCTCAGTATTCATCGTATGTGTGTAGGAAATACATCCTGATCATTTTTATGTGGAGTTGAGGGTGGATGAAGGTTCAACCATGCTGTAAGTGTGGAACTTAACAGGGAGATGAACATGTATGGGAAGAACCAAGTTCAGCAGTTCACTGCTTTTGGTCTGTTTGCCAAACTCAAATGCCAAGATACGACTTCAAACTATGATTCTCATGCATGACCTAACCAGAAAGCAAAACGTGGCCTTCTCCAATCTAAATCAACTTTCATTTTCTTACCCATTCCTAGGCAGCAGTGGGCGGCTTCTTCTCTGACAAGTCTGCATGGCAATTCCAAGCAGAGAGGAGAGGCAAAAGGTTTTCACTTGCACCTCACAGTGGTGTTTTCTAGTCATACTGGGAAATCATGTATATTATTCTTAAGCTTTAATCAGTCATGTACACTGTTCTTAAGTTTTTCTTTCTGAGTGGTTTTTATTTTGTGAGGATTATCAAACAAGTGGAAGATGTGGATAATGTGAGTAATGCATGGTACTTATGACAAGTCTGGGTTCTTTCCTTCACAGTGTGCAGGTCCAGGAACTGCACCACTGATTTTGCTGACTTTATGTATCACAGAGTTTATCTTGAAAGGTTCATAATGCTGCCTTACAAACCTGTGCCTCTTCCTCTCCTCCCCAGTTAGTGTATCAGTAATAGATCAGCTCAGAAGAACATGCCATATCTGTGTTGTGTTACAAGTCTTTTAAAATCACATTTGTATTACAAGTTGTCTGTTTCCTGTTCCTTTAGTGTGATCAGTGTGGAGAGGTACATGTATATTCTCACCTATATGTGAGGCACATATATATACTGATCTATATATGATAGTGTGTTCTAGCCCTTATTAATCAAAATGACACTTTTTACACCTTTGAGTATTTTTGCACTTGCACATGAAGTGTATTCCCAAAACTCTGTTCTGCCTGATTGATCTCCGCATTGTTCAATTTTCAGACCTGGATGTCTAAAGCTTGCTGGAAAGATACAAAAGTTGACTTCTAATGTGATTTCTTTCATCTTTTATTTGTAGAATTGGTACTACAAACTGTGCAGAAGGACTTTCCAAGTTTGCTTTTTGTATTGAGCTTGGCACTAACAGGAACAACCACATCTTATGCTGAAAATCATACTGCCTACTTCCAGAGAAAGTGCTAGGAGACACTGCTGCACTGGGAAGCTGCTTAAGGAAAAGAATTCTGTTAGAAACTGAGGAAAAGAAAGCAAGGCACAGGCTTTCCCCCTTAACTGTTCAAACATTGCCCATTCTAAAGCTTCTCTCCCAAATGAAAGCCAAGGGGTAGATCCTACTGGTACTCAAATCCAAGAGAATCACGGGATTGAAATTCAGTGCCTTGTCCACTAGGAAAGAATATGGAAGACTGCTCGTTTCAAGATTTCCTGTTGTGTGTATATAAACCAGCAGCTGCCTGAGTGAATGTGGAGCAGGAGAAAACCTTTTCTAGGCTTGAAGAACTTTGGAACGTACGGAGACCTCCCATTCATCTATTTAATGCATAGAATACATTGGTGACTGGGAGGTAGGTGTGTATGCAGGGCCGGGAGGGGGAATTCAATATTAGTCCTGCTTTCTACATCAGCTTGCTGGACGTTCTGAGTGTGGGAGCCCTGCAGGCTTCTCCAGGTCCCCACAGAAGCCCACTGCCATCATCTTATATTTGTCCTGCCCATGCAGAATGTGTGAAACAAATGGTCTTATGTTCTGCAGCTCATCCTGAGGTATCTTGGCTGAAGACTCAAAGAATTTGCAGCTTTAAGGTCTGAGAATCTCTTCTCCATTGATTATGGTGTAAGCACAGCCATTTTTCTTGTCCTGTTCAGTTCTTTGAACTTGCTAAGGTCTGAAGACTTCAGTAAAAAAAAAAAAAAAAAAAAAA
>JACDJE010000406.1:54779-123032 GCA_016647715.1 Pavo muticus
CTTGCCCGCCTCGCCGCTGGGCCGCGGCTCCGGGCAGCGCCGTGCGCCAGCGCCCGGCTCGTCCGCGTGCCTCCCGGGGCAGCTCCCGGCGCGGCGGGGTCTGCCTGCCTCCGGGGGAGCACCGCGTGGGGAAATTCTCCTGCGAGTCGCGGCGAGTTTCTTCTTGGTCTTCTTTGAGTTTGTTTACTTACAGTTCGCGTCCTCTCTTCTGGATTGCCCTTCTGGTCGCATAGCGGATCCGTAGAGTTGCTTTGATGGTTCTTTTATGGTAAGTTTGGGACGGATAGGTTCGTCTGCTCGTGGTAGTTCTGTGTTTTGTTGCACGGGAAGTCTGTGGGGATGAGGTGCTTTTTTACACAGTGCTGTTTTACATGCTGGTGTTAGAAGAAGTACATTTCTGGAATGTTTCCTGTTTTCTAATGTAGCGTTTTGAAGAAGAAATTACTTATTTGGCTTGTGAAAGAGAATTATTCCTAGATGTTAGCTTAGCTGAAGGTTTCTTAAACTTGCGTTGATTTGGCTTTACACTGGTGAAAGCAAACCCTCCTGCGTAACTCCTGCCGCAAGCTGGTATTTGGCAGTTTTTAGTTGGTGCTTTTTCGGGTGCTAAAACCTCGGCTTCACCGTTCAGATTGGCAGGAAATATTGAGCCATCTCTCAGTGAGGGGAAGAGGCAACTCGATTCGTACGCGAGGCTTGACTTGCCACAAAGAAAGGTATTGCCCGAATTCGTCTTCTTGTTACTTCTAAAAACTCCTGCTGCTGGCGGTGCTGGCGTGCAGCGATTCCTGCGGCCGAGGGCTGGAGAACTGCACGCTGCGCTCTGCCCCATTCATTCTCGAGGATCGCCTGTGTGTCAGCGCGGCAGAGGAAGTTGATGTGGCAGTGTCCGTGCTGGCAGCGAGTCGCTTCTGTTCCTTTGTGTTTAGTACTTGTGCTTGGAGTGCTATGCAGGGAAAGTGTCCTTTGTGTGGGGATGGCTGGTCACTGGTTTGATACTGGCTGCAGAGTATTAGTTGTGACTGATATTTTCACAGCGCGTTTGCCATGGGTGACAGAAACGGTTCCTGACAAGGTGTCTGCTGGCTGTGAAAGACTTCATCCTCCAGGGAGGAACCAGCCCCGTGCAGCCGTTTGTTGTGCCTGGGGCTGAAACTTGCCCCGCTTCTCCAACTATTTAAAAGGATGCTGCATTTTTAATGTTGTTTCTGTAACTAAAGCAGTCTGTCAGGGACGTGAATATCAAATTGCTGTGACATTATTTGGTGCTGCTGACAGAATAATGCCAGATACCACACATTCTCTTAACAAGTCAAAGTTTTATAACTGGCATTGATACTAGTGCGGTTCTCTTAGTGGCTGACATGCCTCAGAGTCCTGCTGCTGGCTGTGCCAGGCTGGGTGCAGGCTGACAGCTCCCACGTCACGGGGATGAGCGGCAGAGCTCCACAGCCTTGCCAAAGCCCTCCTACAGGTGTATGGGCATTGCTGGGCTCGGTCCTGCAGGCCCAGCACTAGTGCAGTCTACGAGTCTGTGGCTGTCTTTGTTAACGTCACCCATGCCCATTTAGAAGCCCCAGGCTTCCTGTCCAACAGGACTGGGGCTTTGATGTAATCAGGCAGTTCTGGCTTTTTGTAAGTAGCCCTTGAGAGTTGGGGGTTTTGTTTGTTTGCATTGGGTTTTTTGATTGTTTTATGCGCAGAAACACAAACTAACAACGAAACCCCAACGCACTAGTGAAGCACTGTCTGAATACCTTGCTTCCTGAAGGAATCAGAGCTGGTGATTTTTGATCTGACCAAATTAGTCATCCTCATGATTTGTGTCCTGTGCCACAGGAATTTCTGAGCCATGGGCCACCTCTCCCATGACTCCATATGCAGCAGCTCATTAACTTATCAGGCCTCATTGTTGCTCTCTGAACTTCTGTAGTGGATTTTCCATGTAGCAAGAAAAATCAAGACAGCTCTTTCTGTCTTATTTACTCTTGCGATCACCATTTGCCCCTCTTCTGTGGATAGGTCACTGCCCTCTTTCTGTGGGGAAGGAGAATACTTGGCATAGTGGAACTCAGTGCCGGATTCCAGAGTGCTGTTCGAGGGTTACTTCGTTTGGATCTTTTTTTGTGGGTTTTTTTTGGATTGAGATAGCTGGAGACTTTTCCTGTGCCGACACCCTTAAGGTACAGTAGCAACAATGGAAGAAGAAAGCAGAGCATGGTCTCCTGATATGTTTACGGTTAAAAATACTTGATTAAAGCGATTAGCAGCAGTGGTTAGGCACGCAGCTGTCCTGTCTCCTTCATTCCTCTTCATCAAGATGAGAGTGAAGAAGAGGATGAAAAGAAGCTGAAGGGGTGCCTTTACCGGAGCAAAGTTCTGTACCTTGGGTTGCATTTAGTCTACATTTTCTCTTTAGCTCATTTGGCTGCTCATTGCTGTTCACTGACATCCTTTACTCATGTGCTTTTGTGCTCTGGCAACATCACTTCAGTGCAAACATGAGACTTCTAGAGCACTTCTGGGTGCTTTGTAGCCTAGCCTGAATAATGGCAACATGGAGCAGTGTTGCTATTCACTTCCGTTTCCTCCTTCACCTAGTGACGATAAATGCACAAAAGGGAAATGTAGAGGTTTGACGTAAATGTTATTGGACTTCATAAGCCCTGGCTGAAGGCCAAGGAGAGGCGGCTGGCAGAGGGGAGCACGAGGTGGTGTTGCCTGGTCCTGCTGACCATTCTGTGAACTGGGGCTGTGTGCTGGTGGAACTCGGCTTAGATTGACACAGCTCATTTAGTTCCGTTTTGCTGGGCTACGTTAATACAGCACACAGCTTGAGGCTAATCGAAATGTAGGCCACACATGTTGTCCTGGGGTCTTAAAGTATTTATTAAGCCAGTACAGGCCCATTTGCTGTTCTGAAACCAGTGGTTAAAAAAATGTGGTTATTTATTCAACCGGTAGCCTTAAGTCAAAGCTCAATGTACGGTTGCTATGCATAGCTAAATATTTGCTGATAATTCTGTAAATTACTGTTGTTGGACTTACTGTTAGAAAATAAACATATGCTGTGGACTGAAACTTGCCAGACCAGATAGCTACCTCACCCACACGTATTTTTCATGGGATTGTGTATGTTGCCGAGAGCAACACAGATTCATTAGCATATACATGTCTTTCAGCGATGACTTAAAGCTGTCTTTATAAAATGCAGTTTAAGATAGGAAGAGCTCTGGTTGATGTATAAGCGCTGCTCTGAAAGCAGCGCTTCCTATTTTATGATGTTAGCTCATGATGTCAGAGGTGGATGTTGGTGGTACGGCAGCAGAGGTTGAACCTTCCCACCAATATTGTTACATTTTGTTGCTGTGTGACAGATGGCGGCATGACAAAATGGCATCTGACATGGACATGTATATGAAACGAAGGTGTGGAACCGAATTCCTCCATGTGGAAAAAAATGGCACCCATTGACATTCATGGATGCTTGCCGAATGTTTCTGGAGACCAAACAGTGGATGTGAGCAGTGAGGCCAGAGCAGGACTTTCAGCTAAGAACTGCCAGAATCTGATCGGCAGTATTTGCTTACACCTAATGGCTGTATTTCAGCTACCCCTTTCCCGTTACAGACTGGGCCTGCACATCAAGATCATTAGGAAGAGCTCACTTTTTTCCTTTTTTTTTGCCTACTTCTGGACCAAAAATGGAACAGTAGATTCTAGTGTACTTATATTTGTGTGTCTATTTGGGACTTTGTGCCATTTTTCTTAAAGGGATGTTTTCTTTGCCTTGGAGATCAATGCAGTTCATCCCTTATGCATTCTCTTCCTTAGTGAGAAACATGGGTGTTCAGCTTTGACCTAGATCTGTTCATAATTAAGTCAGCTGAACTTAAACCAAAGCTAAGCAGCAGCAGTTATATTTCCTTCTCTTTGGTTTATCTTTGGGTTGGATACTGGAGGCTAATCCTGTTCGTGATGGGTGTCAGGTGCCGAGTTGGATTGTGTTGCGCTACAGTGACGGTGACTTAGCAACTTTATCTTTGAGGATTTGTCAGAGGCTGAGTGACAAGTAAGCTCTGGTGTGCAGCATAAAATGTGGCAATGAAATCCATCTTTCAGCTGACTGCAGGCTAATTCTTGCAGAGCCACGGAGCAGACTCTCTAGTTGAGTTCACTTTCTTGTGAATTTCTAGAAGAATGTTCTTGTTGGCTACCCAAGTCTCAGATGCACTTATGTGCTGTTGTGACTGGGCTGTCCCTTTCTATTTTAACAGTTCCTATGGAACATCTCACAAAGGGACTTTGAGAGATGTCCCACATTTATCCTGCCTTGCCAGAAGAATGAGGATTTCCTTCCTGCAGAAGTAGGTCCATGTCCAGAAATGTAATGAGGATCTGCTCTGTTCTAGCTCTGTCTTCTGTAACTTTTCCTTTGTGTTATCTGCTGATCTTTCTCAGCAGCTAGATGCACTAGAAAGCCTCAAACTTTTCTGTCTTAAGTCTTCAGTAGAGTTGTAGAAGGACTGTTGACATGCACTTTGCTATTGCTGTTTCCTTAGATTTCAGTATTGTCAGTCTCTGAGGCTGCTAACATCTGGGTAATATTAATTGTGATAGTCATGCTTGTAATTCACAATGTACTGATCATTCATTAAATATTTGTATAGTCCTTGATTTTGATGTTGCAAGATAAAAAGGGTGTGTTTTCTGTCATCTTTCCTATTCAAAAGCAGATAGCGCATTGAAGCTGCTGGTTATTTAAAAAGTACCAGATAAAGAAGTTCCTCTATACTTTGGTCAGTGCTGACATAACTGTTTCCTGTAATCTTGGAAATCTTACACGTAGTTCATTGATGACTTGAATAAAGTAAGATTCAGCATTGTAAGTACAGTGATCATCTATCAAAGATGTGAAAATGTGTATGCATCTGGAGAAAAGGTGATGAATTCAGTGAATCAACTAAGTATAAAACTTCATCAGTTTTAAGAAATGAAATGTGAAGTGTAAGCAGTTTTCATAGGCATGGGGCACAGATGAAATCAGCAGTTTCTGGGAAATACTTGTGTGTGCTTGAACTCCTTGCTGTGGAACGTTAGTGCTGTCATGGCAGTGTCCCTCCCCTCGCCTGCTGGAGCAGCTCCTGCTAAGTGGTGCTGGGTGTAGAGAAAGTGGATGAGATTGCTGCCTTGAATTCATGTCTAGGTGTAGGGTGGTCTTTTATTTTAAGGTGTTTTTTTCCAGCAAGCATTGATAATTGGCTTGAGTTTCCTACCCTTAGAGTCTAGCAAGAATTAGCAGTTTACTCACTTGTATGTACCTCATTCCAGCAAAGTTGAATGAAAGTGCAAGAGAAGAAGAAATCCATATCTGCCAGGGTATCACAACTTGGCTACTGGAAGAAAACACCAAATGGAAATTGAAGCTGAAATGTATTGACGCTCCAGAGATGTGAGACTTACTGATCCGCCTTTAACTTCCATACTCTGTCCACTTTCTGCTAATAGAGGATGCTGGAGGAGGAGAAGCTTCAATGAAGCCAAGCCAATGTGCTCCCTTAATTTTTAAATTTTATTTTTTCATTGCAGTGAAATGGCTTTTAACTCATGGGAGTTATGCCCAGGGTTGGGCAGAAATGTCACAAAGTAGTGAGCACAGGCTAATGTGTAATTAAGAACGCATGTGTCAGGAGATGAGACTATTTCTCTTGCCCCGCAGCTAGAGATTGCTGAGATTGATAGACTGCTGTAATGTACTACAGTTTGCTCTGCCTGTGCATGGAGGTGTACTCCTGCTTCTGCATATGGATGAAGATAAGTGAATTGATCGTTTGTTTGTTTTGGTTGTTAGAGCGGGAAGTATGCTGCCTAAATCTGCCATCTAAATTTAGATGCCTGAATTAGGAACGCAGGAAACATAATAGTGAGAATAAAAAAGTAGCTAATTTCCCCAGGAACTCTGCTGACAGTATAGACATTCGGATACTTACTCCTTCAAGCATCTAAACTGTGCAGAGCAGGCATCTGTTTGCACCTGTTATGAAAAATGTGTGTGGGATGCTTCCTCTGGGTATCCTTACACCAAGGCATACCTGACATTTAATAGAACTTTCATCACAGAGTTCCCACGTAAGTGGCCTTCCCAAGGGATATTCTTCTTGCATGTTTTTGATCTGAATATTTGCATATAGTGGGGTTCGATTCCACAGCTGTTCTGTGTTTGGTTTCTGAAGAAATGTGGCGTGCTAGAATCAAAGCTGAGGTCTACTGTATAAAAATAATTGTAGGGGAAAGTTTAGCGATCACTGTTACAGCAAAGGTGTATGGGTTGACAGGCTCTTAGCACAATTCAGGTCTTGCATTTAAGTCTCCAATGGTGCAAGAAGATATTGTATGTAACAGCTAGCCTTTTAAATAAAGAGGGTTATCTTTTAGTTCAGTCACTCTGCCTTATAACAGGGAAAAAATCGTTGTTTTGTAAGAATTCCAACTCTGTGTTTTCCAGAATGGCATTTTAATTGAATGTTATGTTTATTACATTGATCATTGTTATTCTGGTGGGTTCTTACCTGTTCCTCAGCCTACAGATGATGAACTTCTGTCCTGTTTGTCCTATCAAACAAATACTCAGTAGGAAAGGAAAGGAAATTCCTATTCTGGTTATTTTTAATTTATAACTCATATTCAGCTACACTTTTCTTGTTAACACCGAACACTGTACAGCTGCTTCATATGCAGTACATGAATAGCTTGTAAATAACAAAAGTAGGTTTAAATTTCATACATGTACTTAGCAAAACTAATAGCTGGTAATCAGCCTAATGGCTGATGATAGATTGTGCACTGCCAGCGGGGAGCTTGTGCCCAGGTGGAGTAACATGAGATTGGGAATGGCTAGAGAATAGTTGGTGAATTTGGTGCTTTCTTAATTCCCTCAATTAACTTGATTAAGCAGCTTAGTTTAAATAGACAGAATTTGGGGATTGAAAGTTCTCTCGTGTAGTATTTCCCACTGCCTTAGAATTAATTCCTTTAATGTTTTGTCTGTGTAAAGCAGGCGGCCTTGGTTGTTCCTGTGTCCTGCACAGACATGAAGTGGCATATGCTTAATATGAGAGGCACACACAGCCTTTTTCCTCTGTAGTTGGGTCTAGGCAGAAGTCATAAATCATAGTGATTTCTGTGCACTGCGGTTGAATGGAGACTGACTACCATATTTTATTAATATTGAAAGTTCCCTGTGCTTATATTGCTACTAATTCTTCCTTGCAGAAGAGCATGCTGTGCTTTCTTCCTTTGCCTTTTACTCTGCTTCAGAGCTGTGTTTTGCAGTGTAAGACGACCTCTAAACACAGTCCTCTGGTGCGTGAGCTAGTTTTAGCTAGTGTGCTGTGGTACAGCCTCGCCATAGCACTGCCTGGGAGCATTTTAGACATGAGATTCCTCATTGAAGAACGCTGCGTACTGTGTTCCAGCTATAGCATTTGAAGCTGTCTTTTCTCATTGCTCTTGGATGTCTGTGTTGGCTGCAGCTGTGGCAAGTTCAGTAAATATTCTTCCTCCTCTCCTTGCCTGTCTGCTCCTGTGTTCTTCTGACCACTGCTTTAAGGCAGCGGTTCCCAAACAAGGGAATCTTAGTGACCACTTGGGAGGATACCTGAGATTCCTGGCTGCACGACTAGTGTCCTTAGCAGGTACATCCTCTTTCCTACCCGAAGTCTTTATCTTCATAGCATCAGGTAGGGAATTGGGATAGGGATGTTAGATAGGAAAGTTAGATGGTAGCACAGGGTTCTACCTCTCTCTGCTTTCTAGTTTTCTCCCTTTCTAGTGAGGGTTGTGGTCATGTTAGAGGATCTTACAGTATTTTCTGTTTTTTAGAGCACAGAAAAGCAGCCTGAGCCGGAACCAATTTCTGCCCCTGTCTCACAGCCCCGATGGTACTTGGGAACCCACGCATTAGCAGCTACTGCAGCACAAATATGCCTCAGTTCCACCAGCATGTGGCCACAGATGATTTTGAACGACTTTCTGAATAAATGGAAGTACTTTTGCAGTACTAGATGTTGTGATATCATTAGGTATCACATTGATTGTCATTAAAGCCATGTGGTAGATTTGGAAACTGGGATCTGTGTTTCTATCTTATTTTTGCTTACAAGAATTTCAGAGAAGACCTTGACACTACTGCAACTTTATCTCTTCCTCTGGATTATACTGTGCTACCCAAAAGCCATGACGTAATGTTTTAGTAATGATGGTGGGTCTGTGCGTTTGAACCAAGTATATGCTGCCTGATTAAAGTTGGTAGATGAATGTGATGTGGTCTGTCTTCTCAGCAGTGCCGGGGGGCTGCACTAGCCTGAAAAACCTGTGCTGCAGGGTTGGATGTAAACAGCTGAAACTAGTGCTAAACAGCAGTAATGATGTCAGAATAGTTTTGGTGGTCTTCATGTATGCATCTGTTTCTTCCCCATTCTTTACGTTGCTTATGAGAAGAACGTTAAGTGAGTGAGTGTGTTGGTTCTGTGCTGTATGAGATGAATTCCACTATCTCCTCTAATTATAGAGAAGAGTCACTTTTTATATTCATTGCAAATTGGACGTTTACAGACTTTAATTTTATCCTAATGATGAGCTCATGTACATCACGGAATCTAAATTTTGTCAGATTAATCCCACCCGTGGGTCAGGTTAATGTTTCCAAATGACAAAGTCAGCTGTAAATAAATAAGTGCTCTTTCAGGAACTGAAGTGGGCCGGTGCCAGAGGAGAAAATAGAAACAGCATCTGCTGGAGATTCCCTGTGGTGATGAGTATGAAGGGAGGTCAGGAGAGCTTGTATGGAGAGGTGGGGTGGGGGCAACGCTGTAATTCTTAGGGAGAAGGAAAATTCCTGATGGTAACACATGGAGGTCTTTCATTCTGTTACGCAGCTGGGATTAGTTTGGTGTAGAAGCTTGTCTCTCAGTGACTAATGAAAGCTGGTTAGCTTTTGTAAACAATTCTTTTTAATTGCAATTACTTCAAGGATAGTTTTTTTTGTGAATTGTTGAGTCCAAACAGAGCCAGATGTAAGTCCACTAGGAAGGCTGCATGAGAAAGCAAGCTGTTTGTGACTTCTAGACTTCTTGGGAGAAGGGCTTCACGGTACTAAACAGCTGCCAATGTGGCACACAGAGAAAGGATGGAAAGGAGAGGGAGGCTGTGGAGGGACAGGGATTTTGACAGGCAGGCCCTTTGCTGTAAGTCCGTGTTGAAGAAGACATGCAATGGAACTGAAATATCTGTTCTTTCCTTCCCTCATGTTAACGAACTCTGTTCCCTCCTGTCTGTGCTATTCTTGAAAATGGTAAAAGAAACCAAATCCAGCTCTGATAAAGTTGAATCATTTTCCCAATGTTTGTTTCGTAGTGTAGGCCGTATCGAGTGTGTTATGGTTTTGTAACTCACTGGGAAAACGGATATCTTTTTTTCCTGAAGGTAGTCTCATAGTTGTAAAGACATTTCTAAATGTCACTTTAATTCTTTATTATGTTGGAAACCAAGGTGGTCGGTACATCCCATTGCAGTCTAGGGTTTCACTGCTTTTTCCAGAAGAACTCTGAAACAGTGCTTTTTTTTTTCTCTGTTGTTGGAGTTCAGTTCTTTCATTCTGTGCATAGTGCTGCTGATCCAAACTCAGACTGAGCGTATTCTCTCCAGGGCAAAGCGGGGCCTGCCTGAGTTACTAGAGAACTGGTGCCTGGCAAATTTAGATGATGGCTCGAAGGTTCTTTACAATCATATCACATTTGTTTTTTTCATGTGAAGTTTAATTGGAGCGTGCACGTTTTTGTATAGCTTTGGCAGGGCTTCCAGAATACTATGCTAATTGTTTTAGTTCACTGGCAATATATGTAGACATTGAGTACTGATATCTTTTTATTACTATCAGAAATTGTATCCTGGTACAGCTTTTTTCCAAATCATTTCTTTTTTTTTTTTCTTCCTCTCTTTTCCCCCAGTGCATTCAAGAATGAAATAAAATTAGTAATGAAATACTGCTTGAAAGAAAAGTCTCTGCAGAAGACTGCTTAGCAGCAGGAACTTAAGGGAAGTTATTTTGAGAAACACAGCCCTTGCAGTGGAGCTTATGGATCAGTCTGTGTTGAGACTCCTGTAGGTAGGCACGAAGCTGATTTATTTCTATCCATACCTCTATCAGGAAGTCTCGTGGGTTGTTTTGTTTTAAGTACTTCCCTGCGGTCAGAAATATCTGGAATTGTTGGCACTTGTAGCATGAAATTCTTCTAGGATGTGCTCTGTGAGGTCAGTAGTAAGGAGATGTAAACACTTCTCAGTGTGACAACATCTTTCACTATCTTTCCTAGTTGGAGGCCCTCTCTGGTTCTAACAGTGGAAGGTCTAGGTAATGGGAATGCTTTTTCCTGTGTAAAATAGTGTTTGTTCGAGAAGTCAGCCCTTCTTCTTTGTCTAGCTCTGGCAAAATGGAAGATCCAGAAAGGAAACAGCAGTATGCCTGGTCTCTCCCAGGAGAGGACCTGTACTGGGTCCTCACACAGGCAGCCCTTGTGCCTTCAGGAGTCAGAGATGCTTACTGTGGGGACGTAAGTGGCTGTACAGCTTTAACTCTTTAAATCCCTGTGGCCTTTCCCAGACTCCTCTGCATTACTAAATGCTCTGCTTTCTTAATTAACAGCAAGCACAGCAAAATACTGCTCTATAAAATGAGGAAGCTTTTAAGTGTATGAGAAGAAAGAATTTTGTAGTTGGAGTTCAGGTAGTTTGTTTCTGTTTTATCACTCCTTCATTCCCATTTGTCTGTGCAATTGTTCGCTACTGACAGATGGGCTTTAGCAAAGCCATGTTTAAGACAGATGAAGTTCGCTGCTGTTGCTATTTTTTTCTGGTTTTTTTTTTCCTTTTTTGAGAAAATATTTGTTTATTTAAGAGGAAGTTGTTTGGTCTCTTTGTCAGAGCTCAGGAGCTCTGTGTCACTTTGTAACCTCACTTGGGAAATATAAAACCGTCATAAATCAGTTCATGGTCTGAATTTCTGATGCTGCTTCCTTAAGATGTGTAAAGTCTGTTTACTTTACCTTTGTTCTTTAAAAGAAGTCCCTCTAGAAACTGCAGGACTAATGAAGCATTTCTTCCTGCTCCCTTCAGGACTTGACTTGAAGCCTGCAGGATGCCTTGCCTGCAATTACAGCTTGAAGTAGGCTCGTTGGGTTCAGTGCTCCTTCTCAGCCATTGGCTTGCAGTCCAACCTGACAGTCTGTGTGGTCACTTGCAGGGTGCCTGCCCACTGCCCAGCTGCCCCTTCAGTTGTAATGTAGTTACTCTGAGCCGGTGCTGTTCAGACTTGGCAGGGGGTGACTGCTGGCTGAAGTAGTTAAGGGGGAAGGGTTAGGAGGGATGCAGATGGTGTGATTGTGTAAGCCTATTTTCCTATTAAACAAAAGAATACGCTTTTGTTCAGAATGGAACTTGTTCTCGTGCATTCATCCTCAACATGTTTGCAGAGTACAATGGCTGGGTGCCCTCCAGCCCTGCCCTCCCCCCCTCATGACACCCTGCATGCAGCAGTGGCTTCCTCGCAGCCTGTCCCAGCCCGCCTTGCACCAGGCTGAGGAGCTCGCTGCAGGGAGCCCGTCTCCAACGCCTGGCCACTGTGTTTGGCCAGAGACACAATATGTTTCTGTCACTGGAGTTTGGCAGCTCTGCTGGAAGTATTAAAGCCATCCAGGTCAGATCAGGAGCTGCCTGGTATGTGCTGCTTCAGCTACAGTGTTGGATGTGTTTGCCAGTGGCCCACCAGCAGTGAGCATCTGACAGGTATTGTTCCTGAGCTGCTGCTGCAATTCACATGAGCATTGAACAGTGTAAGCCTTCAAAGAACTACAAACAGATGAACATAGTCTGGTCGTTCCAGCAGCACTGTAACTTTTAAGCCTTTAGTGAATTAGTTTTAATAAATGGTACAGAGACTGAGAACTCACTCAGCTTATTCATCGATGGCTAAACACGCAGACAGGCATTGTGGAGATGGAAAACCTCTTGCAGAGTCTGCTAAGTCTGCAGCAGCCTCGTGATTAAAACAAGAATGTTCTTCCCTGCTCCCATCTTCATCACATAGGAGTACCCCTTGAAAGCCATCTGTACACCTCAGCTTCCTCATGGTTCACAAAGACTCACCAAGCATGCGGAACATTGAGTCACGCAGTGACTGAGCCTGCAGCTGAGGGGCCAGCTTTTCACCGGAGTACGCTATTACTGTTCCTGCAGTTGTGATAAAGTTCTGGAGAACAATTGCATTAAGCTAGGGAGTGCTTGTTTGTCTGATAATCTTTTTCTGCCGTCTTTGGAGCTCCCCTCAGCCCAGGGAGCAGTTCTGGCACATCCCCTGCGATGTGAAGCTGGCTGCGTGCCAGCGTGGTGCTTTCCAGTGGAGTTTTTCTCATCTCTGGCTTTGTAACTTTTTTTGCATTTTGAAGGCCATTTGATTCCACTGGAAGTTACATCAAAAGAAATGTAAGCAGATGGAGTGTAGTCAGTCTCATCCACTGTTGCAGTTCTCTGTTTTGAAACCGACTCCGTAAGGGTATTGATCTTGTACAAAGCTGTGGAGTTAAAAGTGTAAGAATAAATTGGAAAAAAAAAAAAAAAAAGTGTTAGGCTGGTGAAAAGTAATAATGACTGGAGAGAAATTGAGATATTAAAGCTTAATTACTTTTTGAGCTTTAAATCTCGTGTGTTCTGACATCTATTGGTATTACTTATTTATTTGATGAAGGATGGCTGAGTAGAAATGTAAAGTGGGAAATTATACTGAGTAATGCAAAATGGAACAGAAAACATAATTCTCCCTTTAGTGGTAAGCTTTATTCATGTATTAATTTGCTCTTTTAATATAAGCGTGACACTTGAACATTCAAAATGTCCACTTCTGGAAGGCATTGACCATAGGGGAGGGGTGGCTGGAGGCTTAAAGATGCACGATGCCTTGCCAGAAGGGTGAGGAAGATGTAAACTCATGGCTTGAATTTAGATGCTGTGACAGAGCAAGCACTTACAGGACTATCTGATGTGCCAGATCAAAGGGCTCATACATTTGAAAATAAACTGGCAAAATAAAATGCAAGATTTTACCAACTTCAGTTTCCTGAGGCAAATTCAAGGGCATTTGAATGCAGGTGGCTGCAAGACAAAAGGGGAAGAAGGAATGGGTAGGGGTGGTAGGAAAGTGCAGCAGCTCGAACATGAGTAAGCTGATGGTAATCATGGAATCACACGTGTATTCCTGTTAAAAGCCCTGAAACAAAAGTGTGTTTCTTGTCAGTAATTTTCCAGTGGAATGTTTTAAATAGCATTGCATAGCAAAAAATTATAAACTTCATTGCATTATGTTACTATAGTTGCTTTTCCTATTATATTACTGTATTCTGAGAAGTCATGCAAAAAAAAAAACAAAACAGAATAGAAGTGTTTTTTGTCATCTTAAATGTTTCTTTGGGAAATTAATGTTTCCATCTAAACCCAACTTTCAGTACTGGAGAGTTCAGTTCTGGAAACCTGCAGAGAGACAGAGGGCTGAAAAACAAACTAAAACTTCAAAACAGCTCAGTTCCAAAATACAGTAGATGGAAGCATTTAAAAATATACATTACACTGTATTCACAGCTATTCGAGATTCTGTCTGAATTCTTCATCATCTGACTAAACTGCTTCTAACTGTGGTGGTACAGATGGTGTGATATTTCAGATTATTCTAATTCCAAGCAACTAAATGCACAATCTATTTTAACAACAAGCTTATCTTGAAGTTTGAAACAATTACATTTTTGTAACATTACAAAACAAGTTACCCTTTATGGACGCACATCCTTGGGATTTATATGATGCGCATTCCTTTTGGAGTTGAAGAAGTCATGACTTAGTGCTGCAGTGTTCATCCCACATGTGAAATGCTTTTTTGCTAAGTATGTATGCAACACAAAATGTTATCTGTAGCACAGGATAGCTCAGGGTGTCCAAGCATTTCTGGCTGCTTGCACTGTTACTGTATATTCCCAGTTTGACAAAGGAAGCCAGCGTTGTTCAAAATATGCAATAAATCAGAAATGTTGGATGCCAGGACCTATAGCTGAAACCAAGCTGGCCAATATTTTAGGGTGCCAAAAATGTACTTAATTCATTGTCACCCTCGGAGCAGTGTTGTCATGGTTTCATAGCTGTTTGCATGCTGTGAACATAAGCCATAGACACTGGGCCTCCTGCCTTTACATTTTCTGCACGGAGCTAAAAGTCCTTGTTCTTTAACTTGTGAAATGCTTTTCATCAGCTTGTCCAGCACAACAGCGCTTGTGTTTCTCTTCTTACTGTCTCGTCTGGAGAGAGGCTAGGACCAGATTCAGAGTGCTGGAATACTTAGGGGATTTGTTCTGTTCAGGCACCTGGCGAAAGGACAGCAGCTGTGCCCTGGGAGAAGAGGCACTGGTTTGGAGACTTTTGTTGCAGCCCTTGCTGTCTGGGATCCCTCGCCTGCTGGAATCAGCCTATGGCAGCAGGAACAGTGCTGCAAGAGCTGGGTGCGTGAAGGCAAAAAGCCAGCCAGATGCACTTGCAAGAAGAGTGGGAACCACTGCGTAGGAGTTTGCAGTGCTTGTAGGCAGAGGGGTCACCTTCCTGGAGAGATTATTTCAGTATTGTTCGTTAGGATTTGCCTCACTTCACTTATTTTGGTGCCATGTTAGTGAACTGACGTAAGCCTTAGAATGTTCTAACTGTAGTTTTGCACTATTTCTATGTTATTATTTCTCATCTGTGTTTTTCAAGTTTTCTGCATATGTGGTTCATAGTAATTGATGGGGAAACATAAACATGAATGCTGAAAGCTGACTTCACAAGAAAGCATGTTTCTTTTATCAGCAGTTCTGTTCTACTGATGCCAACATACTGAATTGCTAAAAATGCACTGTATTTAATTATAGTGAAATGATATCCCAGCAAGCTTTTCTCTGCTGAGTATAATTGGTGTTTTTATTGTGAATAACTTCCCTAAATATTTTGGCAGTCTGCATGAAGACACAGCTAAGCGACGCTGACACACTTTTCCTGTTAGGAGTTGGCTTGTTCTTGTACAGTATGCTTAATCTAATCGTCGGATCCTGACAAAGCCTGGCAGGAGTGTGAGACTGAGACAGAAACACTTTGGGCTACACCAACCAGCAGTCTTCTCAGCCAGAGCTTTCCAGTTGCGTAGGGACAATACTGGTACAATTCTTTTACTCTTCCCATGAAAATACTACCTTTTTCCACAAAATATGTTTTATCACAAGGGTGTCTGATGACATTTAATGTTTCAGTTTTAGCCTCTGGATGGATATACTGGAGAGATCATATGTATTCTGCCAAATGGGAATATTTTCTTATTTCTTAACTGCTGTGGTGGTTTGAAATTGCTGGAGGAGCAGCACTCTGTGAAAGCAGCATCTTCCAAATCAAATTTGACTTTGGCATTCAGAGCAAAATTATACAGTGAAATTGTGTGTTGCTTTAACTTTGGAATGTTTATATGTCTATGTATGTTGTTCCTGATAATGATTTTTGACTTTGAGAAGACGGGCAAGGAGCTGAGTTTCCCTAAGTAAAGTAACGCGAGGTCACAAAAAGTCACGGAGGTTGATGACAGTGCTATGCTTCAGCAGGTTTTCATCATTTCAGGGGATGGTGAGAAGGTTTGTGACCAAATATTTCTGTGAGTGGATTGAGTAGAGCTTAACCTGAAAGGAGCAATCTTATCCATCCTATCCATTAACCCTCAACTTCTCCAAATTCTGTGTTGTCTAGCCATTCAGGCCTGCAGACTGGAAGCCAGTTTTGTGGTTTCTTTGCCAGGGAAGTTACTGACAAGTAGCTCTTCTTCCCCTTGCGAGCATTTGAGCTTTCCTTACAAGCTCTGTTGAGTAGTCAGCAGGCAGCTGTATGATGAGGAGCTGCCTGGTGCTGCTGACAGTGGTGGTGAGCGGGGCACTGCCAGGGCTGCTGTGTTGGCAGTGCGATGTTCCCGAGGAAGGGGAGAGAGCAGCCAGCTGTGCTCCTGGGGCTGCACCTCAGAAAGCTGCACTCGTCTGGCAGGATGAAGGATGAGCTGATGCCTCTGCTGATGCATTCTTGCTTCAGAGCTGGTCTCTGCCATCTGTTTGATGTTAAATGGGCAGGATGCTGAAAAAGGAAGGGAATAGATGACACGTGCTTGGAGGCAAGCTGGTCCTGCAGGCAGCCAGAGGGATTGCTGTGGTCTTCCAGGAGCACTGTCTGCATGAGTTGCTCCTTACAGGGCTCAGGTTAGTGGTGCGTAGGTTGTGAGCAGAAGGCATGCACTGCAACCTCAGATAAAGATTTCATGTCTGTTACCACTAAATGCACGTGATCAGAGCTGTGAGATAGCAGCTAGCGTGGGGTTACACCTGTGCTGGTGTAGCAGTACAATTGTGTTGAATTTGCTTTTGCTTTTACTTGTCTAAATCCTCTGACAGCTGAATGCTACAAGTGTGGTTACAGTTGGCCTTATAGCAGAAGCTGAGAACAACTGTCAGACATGCAGAACAAGAATGGGAAGAGCACAATACGTTACAGTGAGTGGGAGATAGTATTTGATGAAGGGCAGCTTTAAAGCTCCATGGAGCTCTTATCTTTAATGCATCTGGAACTATAACATTTTACATTATCGTTCAGTCCTATGTATGTACAAAGCCATTTGGCAAAATGTTGGAGTGTATGATTAAATTGTTTGATAATGTTCATATGTGAACAGCAGTGTTCATATCTTTGAACCAAACATTATGAGATACAGTTCCAAACCAAAATAATTACGAAGCACATCCCAGAGTAAAGATGCAATTATGCTTGTATCAAGGTACTTACGATGATATATTTTACTCCTCTGAATTACTGATCTGTTTATTAGCAACCTATTTCTGTTACAATTCGGGGCACTTTAGGAAGAATGTTTGTCTATGGCTTGCCAAGTGAGTCCCTTCGGTGTTTATAATCTTTTGGTAACCTGCCAGTTAAAATCTCAGTGCCAAGGTTAGTTCCTTATGTGACTGGGAAGTGAAATGTGAGGATGCACCGAGGACTTCCCTGGCTATCTCCCCTCAGCATGCCAAGAGGAACATGGCAGTAGCCTTGTGCTTTCAAGATGAAATTTTAAGAGGCATGTTGAGTTAAAGCTCTTCCAGGAACCACTGGGGTTCCTCTTAAACAGCTAACATTTTCTCTTCCCATATACTCCCATCAAGCTCAAATAATCAGGCACCTTTTTGAAAGGAGCTGCCCAATTACTGATCATGTGTCCTTCTAGGAAAGCCTTCTTATCTGATGATATTTACTCCTTGTCACTTTTCTGTGTGTGTATTACTGTCAGTATTTTGTTGCCCTCTGGGTAATTACTGTGAAATACAGTACTGGCCTTGCTTCAGCAGGCCACATTCATCATCGTACCTTTGAGTCAGCTTCGCAGAAGTCTGCGAGTGCCTCTGCAAGTTTGCAATGGCAAGCGTCAAGTTTAAATCTAGTTACTGTTTGAACTTCCAGATTCTCTTTACATGGTGCGGAAAGAAGGGAGAGATCTTGCAAGCTGATCTCATGTTGGGTAATTTTCAAGTTGCTATACTGTTTCAGTGAGAAGGAACTCCTGGGGAATGTTCTGAATCTTCTTGCAAGCACAATATGAGGGACTTGGGCACTTAAGTTCAGTTTTTATTTTAAATTGTTGAAGTAACTTACCTGTCGCATGGATTTAAAAATCATTTTTAAAAACTCATTTTTTACTTCTTTGTTTTGGGAAAAAATAAACCCAACCCTTTTGTATAACACAGACATTGATTTGTTTACTTTCCCCGTACCCCTATTCAAAGTGATAGAGCTGAGATTCCTCTCTGTCAGAGATGCTTTCTGCTAAACAGGGTACCCTAAAAATAAACATTTAGAATTCTTCAGCCGTTTGCTGTTGGCTTCATTTCTTCTAGAGGAGCCCAAAGCTGAAGCCCTGTTTTGCAAGGGCCCAGGGAAAAGAACAGCTAGAAATGGAAGGAGACGTTGTGCATATTTCTGAGAGTATGAAACAAAAGAGTAAGTGAAAGCAAAGCTGCAGCTGGACACCAAGTTTATTGCTGTTGCTGGGGAATACCATGCGCCTTTTTCAAGACTGCTGTGAACCTGGCCAGACAAAATGGGTAGAAGGGCAGAAGGTGAGGAATGTCTGTATCCTATTATGAATTGGAGGAAATGACTGTCTGTGCTCAATGTGCTGGTGGGCTCAGAATATGCTGTCATCAGTCTGGTTAGCGTGGTACGTTACTGAACAAAAAGTGGTGAACTGTCAGCTTTTGTGTTTCAAATAACTTGTTTTAGTTCAAATAACTAAAGGGAATATAAGTTGTTCTTTAAAAATGCTGTGGGTTTTCTGTTGACTTTCTTAAACTAACTGGAAAATTTCTGTTTTTTTTTTCAGGAACATTTTTTTTTTCTGAAAACATTGCTGCTAAAAGGCTCCAAACAGGAGAAGTAAATTCAGTCAGCTTGTCAGGCCACTGGCTCAGCGTACAAGTGCTTTCATGAGGTAACGTTGGGCCAAAGTCAGCTTTTCTTTCTCCTTGGTAAATCTGCAGCCAAGCAATGGGCCAGAAAATCTCAGGGAGCATAAAGTCTGTGGATGTGAGGGAGCCCCCTTTTAGGCCAGTGAAACGAGAACTGAGAGGCCCGGATTTCTGTAAGCCTGCGCGGCTGGACATGTTGTTGGATATGCCCCCTGCCAAGCTGGAGATCCAGTACAAACATGCTTGGAACAATGAAGATCGTTCTTTAAATATATTTGTAAAGGAAGATGATAAACTGACTTTTCACAGACACCCTGTTGCCCAAAGCACAGATTGCATCCGAGGCAAAGTTGGCTACACAAGAGGCCTCCATGTCTGGCAAATCCACTGGCCCACGAGGCAGCGGGGGACTCACGCGGTGGTGGGCGTCTCTACAGCCGAAGCGCCACTGCACTCGGTGGGATACACGTCACTGGTGGGCAGCAACAGTGAGTCGTGGGGCTGGGATCTGGGACGCAACAAACTTTATCACAATTGTAAAAACCAGCCTGGGGTCACGTATCCTGTCTTTTTGGAACCGGATGAGTCTTTTGTACTCCCAGACTCCTTACTGGTGGTTTTGGATATGGATGAAGGAACGCTCAGCTTTATGGTAGATGGACAGTATCTTGGAGTGGCCTTCAGAGGACTAAAAGGGAAAAAACTTTACCCAATAGTCAGTGCAGTTTGGGGGCACTGTGAAATTACAATGAGATACATCAATGGACTTGACCGTAAGTCTTACCATATTTCTTCATTACGCTCTTTCAACTCTTCTCTTCTTGAATTTGTTTTATCTTTTTATCTTCTAATTGTGAACCATGTGTGCTAGGGGATGACTGCCCGCTGTAAGTAAACTGCATCCCGTAGTTATTACTCACAACTAGTATCTATGAGGATGGTATGGATTGCATCAAATATTTTCTTTTGCAAGAAATTTTCTGTTTCGACAAGCAGAGTGGTAAGAAATCTGTCTCCAGTGGAAGTGAGCAGACCGAGGGAAAAAAAAAAACTCGAGAAATTTCTGAATGTATTGAATAGTAAAGCTCTTGTTTACTTGAGGATATGTTTTAAATCTGTAGTTTTCAAATAGGATTTGTTAGTCTTATAAAAGTTTACAGTGGTAATGGGAACTCTTGCATGGTGTGTAGAAACATACGTGAATTCAGACCGATAGGCTTTCTTTCCATAGTTGTCTTTCCTGGACCCTCAGAAGCAATGGTTGAGTCCCGAGAATCTGGAAGCTCTGGTCAAAAACTGCATTCAGCATTTTTTTCTGAAAAAGAGACCTTCTCTTCATTTCAGAAGGTGCTCTCTCAGGGTATTTTCTTCTCCAGAAATGAGGTTTCTTGGATTAAGCTTTAGCTGTTTTTGATCTAGAGGGATAATATAAAATTAAATACTTCTGTAGTCAGGAGCAGCATGTTGCTGTTGTGTTCCTAAAGTAGCACACCAGTGTATGTGTTGCAGACTGAGTTTTGTCCAGCTCTTCTCACTGCTTGGGAAGGAGCAAGCTCTGCCAGATCCAGCTGCAGCACAGCGTACGGTGGGTTATGCCCAGTTATCTGCAGTCAGCTTATCTGCTACTGGGAATTATGCAGCGAAGGCTGAACAAGGTAGTAAGTGGAACTTTGTTCTTGTTAATACTGTTATTATCTAACCCACAATATGCGCTGTGAATATAAATACATAGATTTAGCAAAAAAAGATGACTGAACTAAAATTCCTGGATTTTTGGATTTGAATGGAACTTAGTCTCATACACTTGCTATTAGATTATTCTCTTTCTACAACACCTGCGCCTTTCAGTTTGTGATTTATAAAGGAATTTACTCTTCTTTTCAGTTAGGATAGAGTGGTCTGTTTTTTTCCATCAAATTAATTCTCTGCTCGTTAGCATTGGATTTGACATACAAAGTAGAAACATAATTAAAGAATGTGACCCTTCTTAAGATTACCCTTTTATAAGCATCTGTAATGGGCACTGGGGGGTGAAGAATCTTTGTCCTGCCCTGCTGTGGGTTATTATAGTCAAATGCTAAATAGCTTCTTGAGTGCTTCCATACAAGGAGCTATTGGAGGATCCTAAGTACCTTGCAGTTACTCGGACATTGTGGTGACAGCTTGCTACATTTAGAGGCTGGTGGGGGTGGGATGCTTTTGCAAACTGGAGATTTGTGTGTGAAAGCAGTTTGTATAATGCTGGGAATATCTGCCAAGGTAAGCAAAGTGCAGCTTGGCTTGGTCCACTACGTCTGCAGAACGAGCCATCCCGCATTCCTTTTGTGCCCTTTGCAAGGCTGCTCAAGGGAGCACTAGAAAGATGAGAACAAAAGAGGAGGATGTGAATGGGTTTGGCAGAAATTATAAAATCAAAGGGGATAAGTAGGGAAGCATAGCTGTGGACTGTGAGACAGCAGAGAGAAAAATTCCCATCCGGTCTCATGTGGGTTATTTCGGTTGGAAAGACGGGATAGCTTCCTTAGATGATCCCAGAGGAAGACAGAAAAGTCATTTCTAAGCGTGAGCCCATGGCTAAGAGTAAACTTGTAAACTAAGCTTTTATGTCAGCATGAATGCTGACCTGATCATGTGAAGAGGAAGTTTAAAGCCGCTTCGCCATGAGGCACTTGGACATCCTGGAATCACGTCATTTGTTATCACATGTTCACTGCTCCCTTACTGTCCTGCACAATAACAGCATTCAGGA
The DNA here is from genome assembly GCA_016647715.1 of Pavo muticus. Taxonomy (NCBI): domain Eukaryota; kingdom Metazoa; phylum Chordata; class Aves; order Galliformes; family Phasianidae; genus Pavo; species Pavo muticus. Next base: position 76,137 of record JACDJE010000406.1, read on the forward strand.
AACCAAAGTAGCTTGTCTAGCTGGTGCTCTAAAACAGATATCTTCTCTGTTAAAAGCTTTTCTATCCAGCCATACGTACGTGTGTGTTGTTTTTTGTTGTTTGCTTACTTTTTAACCTTAGGAATTTTCTTTTGTTTTTTTTCCTGGAGGTACCTCATGCTGCTGGCTGCAGCTTTTGGTAGATCTGGAAGTAGTAACTTGGCTGCTCGTGAAATAGTGCTGTCAGACAGTGGCTTGTAACTTGCCGTTTACTGACTGATTGTTACTGCTCAGTGCACATCGCAGCTTAGGTGTCTGTTAACGTGATGTCTTACAGAGCAAGTGGAGACCTTGGCAGCAGGGATTTTCAGCATTTCAAGTATTACAGAGTAAGGCTGCAGTTTGAAGGTGAAGACTGTATTTTAGACTATGCAAGTACAGAATCCCAAGTTTTGACTTGTACCTGTTGTATAATTTAAAAAATCTATTTGCAGTATATTCTGATGGCTGACTGTGATAAGTAGAAAACACCTGAGATGCTTCTCAGAACAACAGATCAGAGTTTTAAAAATTACTGTATGTAAAGCAAAATATTTTTGATGACTGTAAATTGCTTGAGTTGTTTGTTTAATTTGGAAGCATAGGTATAAGAAGTCCTCTATACCATACCATAGTGGTTATCACGTGATTTCTAGAGCTGGTAGGGAATTCTACTCTTCTTCCCCAACTATTTCCAAGTACTGGATATAATAGAGAAGTTGTTTGGTAGGTGAGCAAGACTACTTTATTTTACACATAGAATGAGTAAAGGTGTTTCCAAACCTTTTAAAGAGGTTCAGTTTTTAATTTGAACTTTCTCCCACTTTTCAGAGGAATTTCAGAGGCAGCCTCTTTTTTTTTTTTTTTTTTTTTTTGTCTGGCAAGAGACAGTACTTTCTGATGATATGGTTCACAAGTAGAAAAATATCTATGTATCTGTATGTAATCACTTCTGTGGTGACTTAAATAGGTATCAGATATTATTTTTGTTTATTTTGACTGTCTGTACTGCTCCTGTGTGGTAAGAGATGCTCTTTTCATAAGGAGCCTGCCTAACTAAAGAGCTGGATATCAGGGTTTCTTTACACAGCAGTGGACAAGGAGAAGCCTTTTTTAGTCTGAATGTCTGCATTGTACCTATTTCTGTACAGAAACGTATTTCCTAAGGAGACTTGCTGGTCTGGGAGGAATAGTCTGAGCCTGAAGCAAGTTTTGGAAATGATCAGTGTTGCAGTGTGCCTTTCTTCATGCGGTTCTGGGGTGTAGAAGGAAGGTGAGATGCACCTGGGGCTGCAGTTGTTGCAATGCTCGGGGAGGGGACGAGGAACAAAAAACAGAGTGGGTAAAGGCATGGTGGGCAATGACCTGAGCTGCTGACTGGGGGGGCTGTGAAGTACTAAAGGTTGAGGAAAGCAGGGGGATAAAAGAGAGATGGAACTGAAGCAATAAGGTAATGTGTGCTTGGGAATTGTCTCCATCGTGGTTCCAGCAGTGAAGAATAAAGTCCCACTTTTTTTTATCTTCTTCAAAGATGAAGTTGAAACCAAGAGTTGCATTTGATATGAAATGATAATTTGTAAAAATCCACCTAACGCTTTGAATTACTCATGAGTTTGAGCAATATGTGTGATTTAAAGAAGTAACTTTGAATGAAAGCTTTCCAGAAGTTTCAGAAGCTCCTTTGAGCATCACGTATTGATGGGCAGTGACTTCCACAAGACAGCCTTCTGCTCACATTTGAGAGACCAAGAGCTGCGGGTGTTGGTCAGAGTTTGGGAGGGAGCGGAGGTGGACAGGATGGAGGGTGCTCCTCATAAGCATGCTCAGTTCTTCCCTGGACAAACTTCTTTGATCAAATGCTATCAGTATTTGCCATGCTGTTGTTTTCTCAGTGTCTAAGTTGTACAGAATTTTACATCAGATTTCTGACTCCCTGTTTATTGCAGTAATTAAAAAACAAAAGCGCAAATGCACAGTAAGGGCAGTATGTGTTGTTTTTCAGATGCTTTTATTTTCATCAGAGTACTTTGGTGTTTTAAAAATGCTGGGCTATTTATGTCTGTTGTCTGATGAGAAATCCTGGAGACTATTTATAGACTAGAAGAGAGAAATAGCAGAGTGATGCAGATCTTCACTGATGCATCAGTACTTGTGTGTTTAAACAAAGTGGTGGGAGGATCCCATAACAGTGCTGTGGTGGGAAACTTACTCCTTGAGTAAGTGAACTGAACACAGTGATTTATTTTGATCCTGAAAACTACCTGCCAGAACAGGCAGCGTTTGGAATTCCAGCAGAATGTTTTGGAGAAGAACATCCAGACTGTCCACATTAGTAATAATAGTACGTGATCCACACCTATACATAGGGAATTTATTAATACAACTAATAGGTACAAAATTTGAAATTTGGTATCTAGGCAGAGAGAATGCAGAGAGAGTCTGCAGAAAGGATTACCAGCTGTTGTGCAATGCAACAGAAGAGTTTGAATGGAAGCTCTGCGTTCCCTGTAGCTGTAGACTGGTGGGACCTCAACCTGGGAGCTGCTCTTTGTGCCTATGTCAGCACAACTGTGAAGAAGCAGTGTGCGTCAGTGCTGTCCTTCTGGCATGTCTGAGAACACCTGGTGTCACTTGCAAATTTCTTCATCCTGCAGAGCATGCTTCCACTGGAAGCGCAGAGCAGGCTGCCCCAGCTGCTGCTTCAGGGTGAAGTCTGCTTGGGATATGTGGTGGGATGCATCCTCTCATTACAGCCTCCGTCTCAGTGTGATCCATATGGTTTTAAAGAAAGCTTCGGTGTGCCATGCTTATGCCTAAACTCTTCATTGTTGTGTGTTTGCATTAAGGAAGGATGTATCAATGTACAAATCAGATGTAAAAGTCTTAAAATTGCATGTAGAATGAAAGAGCCCTGATTTTTTAATTATAACATGTTGATTGGACTATAGGAATTGAAAATCAAATGCTTGCATCCCACTGCCAATGTTTCTGATTACAAATCCTTTACCTATTTCTTTAAGAGTGAATGAATTTGACAAGATCTAGGGCTAATGCTGCCAGGCAGCTGTTTGGTAGTAGTGTCTGATGTCCAGCAGAGTCGTGATTTAATCCTAGAATTATTTTGCCTTTGGAAGTTGCAAGAAGGCTAACTCATGCAGTGAGGGAAAGTCAGGCTGCGCACTGGAGAAAGATCTTTCTCGTAATAGTGGTCAATCACTGAACAGTCTTCCTAGAGGGGTCGATGCCCCAGATCTGTCCAGCATTCAAGAGGCATTTGGGCAGTGCCCTCAATATTGTGCTGTAACTTCTGGTTGGCCTTGAAGTGGTCAGGCAGTTGGACTTGATCGCATCTGCAGATCCCTTTCAACAAAACTATTCTACTATCTTCTACATTTACCTGCAGTGAACAAACATAGATCAAAGCAGTCATCTACACAGAAATTCTGGGTCCTGTTTCACATGCTAACAGCCTGTCCTTTGCAACTGCAGAGAGCTGCAGCAGACATAAAATTGAGGCTGTTCAGAGGACGTTGGCTCAGTTTCAGGATGCGTATCAGCTACTGTATTGAGGCAGCTCAGGAGCAATAATTCAAGGTTTTGGATGCTCATCCGCTGGGCTGCCTGGGGAAGAAGTGGTCCTTGTCCCTTTGGCTCCTGCCTTCCTGCAGGTTGGCTACTTACAGCTGCATGTCTCTCTGGGGAGGAGCACATAGGGTTCGCGGGCCTCCGTGTTGTCTCAGGAGCTGCAAGGGAGGAGGGGCTCAGGGTAAAGTGGCAGAGGCTTTAGGGCGTGGGGCCTGTTCAAACCTTGCCCTCCCAGCCTCGCAGAAGACCGCTACTTAACCCTTGTATACTTTCCATGCTTTGGATTGCAGTTCTTCAGCATGCTTTGTGGACTGTATGTCTCAGCTGAAATAACAATTTTGGAGCTCTGGGAGTTAAGCACGACTGATTTCCTCTTTCCTATTATTTTAACTCACATTGGTCTGCCTGTAAAATGTTTATAATTAACATTTGTCTTATGGACTCTTCCCCACAGGCCCTTTTTTGCTATGAGGAAATCTGACTCAAACCTGCAGAATTACTAACTATCTGGAGAAATATATAGTTTCTCTTCAAACGCACTGGATTTTCCCCCAAGTGATTTTCAATTACAATTTTTAAATGAATATGTGCTTTGTTTAGACAAACCTGTTTGTTTTATATGGTGTTTAAATAATGTATTACTCTGGAGGTTGCAGTGAAATAATGCACTCTGAAGATGCAGTACTGTTAGATCTTAGGAAGAATTTTCCCTGCAGATACGCAGTCAGAGGATGAAGTGGTAGTAACTGAGCTGCTAATGCCGTGAAGAAGCAATTTGTAGTTTTCAAGATGATTTAACAGAAAAAAACGTTTTCAGTTCCTGCTCTAGGAACCAGGTAGCTCATTGTTGGGGCTTTTTGTTTTCACTGGAAAACACCTTTTCCCCTAGTTTAAGCACACTTCTTGTCTTCTAATCCTAATTTGTTGACATTTTCTAATTCATTTGGATTTGCAGCCTTTTCTCAGAAGCTTCATGCCACTGCCTTGTCTCTTGAATACGCTACACGGTAAATTGGCTTTTTGCCCCAGCCACCTCCTGCCCCTTCCATCTCTCTCTGAGTTGCTCTTCTGGTGTTCTTCAGTCCTCCAGCTTCTTTTTTCCCTTCCCCAGATAAGTTTGTCTCTTCTTTTGTTATTGTATGCCTATTAAAAATTAACTCTTACCTTTGTTATTGTTGTTCTTAAGTTCAAGTAATGCAGGTTTTTGTTATTAATAACAGTGGAACGTCAGGTGCAACATCACTTTTCCAAAGGATGGAAATAACCAGATCTGAGCGCGTGACTTTAGCTGCAGTGGTGTATCACCTTTGAAATGGTCTGTTTGGGTGAACACTGAATACTTACAGATTTTTTTTCACTTGTATAAATGTACTGTAATAACACATAGATCACCAGATTACCCAAGGCTGGCAGTGAATTTTTGCTTAGTGTATGTAGCCAGAAAAACTTCTGAAGCTCGTACTCTTTTAAGATTAGCCATGTCTTGTTTTATACAGCTTTCACCTCGTAAGACCTCCAGTGATAGAGACGCCTCAGGCAATTTAAGGTGTACATTAGCTTTGCAGATATCAAGGTTTTCTCCTTGCAATCTAATCTAGTCTATTTATTTAGCAGGGAATTCAGTTGTCATTGACCTATAATATGAAAAGGTGCTGGTATACTTCAAAGTTCAGCGGCTCCTGAGGTGAAGGACAAGCTTCAGCAGTCTGCAGCTGTGTTATGGTTTATTTGTGTCCTGACATACCTGTGCTTTTTCTTCCCTCTGTCATCCATAAAGATACCATGGCTCCTGCCAAATCTTAGTTTTAAGGAAAAAACAGACAAGCATGCCAGCGTGCTCTCTTCACGTCTCTGTTTCTGTTCTGAAAATTGAAGTGAATGTTGTAATCTAATGATACACTTTGAATATAATATTTATTACTCTAAATTAGCAATTAAAAATTTCATAGCCTTGCTTAATCCTTTTCTGAATTTGCTGGAACTAGTCAGCTATGTGATTCTCAAAGGTTTGTATTAGAAGCTGTGATTTGCAAGCAATATTTTTTTTTCAGATTTGCTCTGTCTGTATTGCTGTCAGGCACAGCACAGCATAAATCCAACCTTCCATGCAAATCACTATGCTTGGCAATAGATTATCCAGTGTATTTATTTTGTTGTCAGAAATGTGCGTGCTTTCTCCATGTTGACTGTGATTCCGTATGAGTTTCCTCACGAATTACATTTCTCCTTAAGATATTACTTTTAAGTGAGTCTGTAGCTCTGGAAGTTTCTTTCCTTCTCTAATCCTGAGCTCCTTGTGCAGATGGCTTTAATTTTCTTCTCCTACAGGCAGGGTAGCTGAGGAGAGGCAAATAGCAGCCTGACTTCTTTTATCCAGGGCAGTGTTTCACTCAGATAAAAGGTGGTAAGCTCTGCTGCAAGCCATCATTTTGTGTTCCTTTTTTCTTCCATACTGTGTCCTAGAATCTCCTCTCCCTTGTGCTGTGTGGCTGCGGGCACTGGTGCACCTTGCAGTGTCCACCAGGGAAAAGCTTTGCCATAGCAGTCAGGCCCTGTGTTCAGGTTCAGTCCTCTGCTGTCTTTTGAAGATAACAAATAAAAGTCCTGTTAGCAGTGACAGGACTGGATCAAAGCTCCCTCTCACCTTATTTGATTCGTGTATATGGAGAGAATGTAAATTACTTGAGTCTTTCACTGGGAACTGTTTTGGGGTGGGACTGATTAATCAGATCTATGTTCAGGCCTGTTATCAAAACAACCTTTAATTTATCTGAAAAACTTCAATACCAGAAGTGTGAAATAGGACCTCAGCACTGGAATTCAGGGTTCAGGAAGGGGAGGTGTTACATAAAAATTAGTGACAAAACTACACTTCATCTACGAGAAGTATGGGGGTTCTTTCCATTGTTTAGATATGAATTTTAAATGTTAGCTGGTGTTGAAGTACAGAAGATAAAATGATGACGCTTATTCCTGGATCTTATTTGACATTCTAAATATTGACCAGTATTCTCTATAGCTGGTTTTGGTTTACACATCTTTAGCACTGGTGCCAATGATTGTCTGTTGTAGTGGGAGCATTATTCACTGAGAGCATTGGATAAAATAATGGACTTAACTGAACAGTAAAAAAAGTGAGGCAGTGTTACTTTACATCAGTTAGTCAATCTGAAACCTGTATTTTCAGGTGGCCATGCCAAAGAAAAGACTAATTCCATACATTTGTCAAGCTCTTAGGATGTAAAGTAGTGCAAGAGTATTTCCATGTCTTATGTGAATGTTTCTAGAAGTAATGGACTTCCAGACCTGGCATATCTTTCGTATCTCTTTTTTAAAAACAAGATGATTTATTAGAACTGTCTCTGTCAATTTCTTCACCTCGCTGGAGGATATCTTTCATAGTCATATGTTTCTATTCTGAACAGCACAGGTTGGTTAGATGTCCAATTTTAGTTTCTCGGAACCAGTTGCATCTGTCCTACCAGATGAAAACTTACTGTGTCTCTAGGATTGTTGTATGTATGACATCCTTATTATTTGTTGAAAGAAGTAAGTTTTCACACAGATTTTAATTAGACGTTTTCTGACTGCATGCCAGTAGGCACAGCTGCCATTAAGCACATAATACATCAGATTTTACTAAAGACTCTAATAAGGCACTGATTCTGTCCAGAAGGACTTATTTAAAGTAGTCCTGCAGTGTTTGCAGTTTTCATCCATCAACCTGTGCATTTAAACTTGCAGGATATAAATGCATCAGTGTTGCAGGGCGATTTCTTGTTTCCCTGTGTCATTGTTTGGCAAAACAAATGATCTTGTTCCAGAAAAAGCAATTTGTAAGAACCCCAAATTGATTTTAAGCACAGAGTAGGCAACATTGAAACAAGAGGTTCACAGTTAGATTTTCTCAGAACGGGCATTTTTATACCACATCATGCTGTATCTCCTATGCATGTGGATATTTGTGTCTACACGTGCAGCTTGGACATTAAATTTAAAGATGAGACAATTGGTTTGGAATTAAAAGTAACTGTAAATGCTTAAAATATCACTCTTGTTTATATCATTGAATTTTTTAAAAGCCTTCGTGCAGCACATTGAAGCTAAAAGAATTTCTTCCTCTCCTCTGGTTTCAGCCAACTTGACAGCTGATGTGTGTTTAACCAGGACTAAGTGATAAGTTTCTTTCAGATCCTGATGCTCTTCTTCATTTTCTGAAGTTACTACATTTTACTTTTTTGGCTTTCTTTTAGGCAGAGCGTGTAAGTGCTCTCAAAAATACCTTTCTGTGTCTATCAGTACAAAACAAAGAGCATGGAGTTACATTAGTACCCTGTTCACCCTTTTACAATTGAAGTGCTTAATGTTTCTGTGGCTGCCTTAATTCTGAATCATTTATAATATGTAAAATATTGTATTTGAATAGGCTTTTTTTGTAAAATCTTTTGTCAGTAGAGGTTAGAATAATGTTAAAGGCTTAGAAATCAAGGAGTTTTTTGAAGCATTTAATTTTCAATTAATAAGTTTTGGCTTTAAAGTTAGCATCAAGTACTGGGAAGGTAATGTATTTCTGCTGAACAAAGAACTCCCTGCGTTGCCTGCAGTGACGTGCATCATCTGGCCGTGGGCGCTGCCTGTGGGTCTGCTGCCCTAACTAAGGCAGCTGACCGGCACGCTAAGAGCACACTTGGAGTGTAAGCTCAGTGAGCGCTGCTCCTCCAGCCTCACGGTGTAAACCTTTATATTCTTTGTGGCAATAACTGTCACAGTGCTGAAGTTGCACTTAAAAATTGATAAAAGTTTGACACTGATGTTATCAAAGACTGCCACTTTTCTGGAAAGGAGCAGTGCTAGTGTTAGTGAATAGCTTGGGTTAGACCAGGCCGGAACACTTGTTTTGGCTTCTGAAGAAATACCAGTCAGTTTCTTACTTCATACTGATTTTTCACTGCACTGCAAGGTCTCCTGATCACATATGTGGTCCCGCTGTATGTTTGTTATTTTAACTAAAGCAATTGCTTTAATACGCTGTGTATGGCTGTACTCTTGACTACATTTCTTCTTGATGTGTGCTTGCCATATGTGTAAACAATTTGCTGATTTTAGTGGTCTGACCTATTGGCTTCTGCCTGTATAAACAAATGAAAGCCAAAGTTCAGAGAGATCAGAGGGGGAACTTTAAACATCCTGCAAAACCTGCAGTCCATTAAGTGTACATTAGTATTTGGTTACAGCCAATCCCTTTGTGCTTCCAAATAATTTGTTCATAGCACATTTGGGAAAGCAGGATAGCTTCATCTGATGCATGGATATTTCAGGGATCTTCTGATTCTTTTTTACTTAAGAGAACTTCTTAATCATGTGAGTACATATGTACATGGAACTGTATTTCTGTAGCTACAAGAACTGCAGAGTATCTATTTTCATTCTTCTGATAGAAGGCTGAAGCCCAGGCTTGGGACTTTCCATTTGCCTAAAGGCCTCACCTGATTTTGCGTTTCCCTTCGTTTAACTCTTTCTTGCACTAATGATTTCTATACCTCTGAAGCTATGGATGGGGAATAATCAGTAAGACAGAAATTAGGTTGGGTTGAACTCTTGGAACTATTTGCCTGCTGAACTTTGTGTTCATCTCCAGTGACTCGTTTCAGGTGTTGACAGTCTGCAGGGTGAGGTGAGTCCTTTCTTCCTTAGTCTGCCCCCTTCATACGCTCAGTACGCGGGTGTGATGGTTTGTCATTTGTTGAATGTGCTTGTGAGTATTGGAAATAGTTCCTCAAAGAACAAAAATAGTCCACTGTTAGTGAGATTTAGCAGTTCTGACTTCCACATTTTTTGCCTGAAAATGTAGTAATGAACTTTGATTACCTTTAATAACATGTTGTGCTGGCTAGTTCCTTTAAGGGATAGTGAAGAAGACTGCACTGCTAAGTCAGTATCAAAATTCTTACACTTCCCAACTTTAGAAATCATCTAATCCTACTAGCAAGCTGAAATGCTCTGCTGATGAGTCAAAAATTTATTTCAATTTTTAAATTTCCATTTGGTTTCTCTGTCTTGGAGCTCCAAATGCTGTGGATTTTGGCTGATTTGTCCTGTGCCAAAGTTTGCAGAGTGGGCTTGTAAAATAAATAAGCTGGATGAATAAGTAGATGAGAGAGAGGGCTTGCAAAATCTGTTTTTTTTTTTTTTTTCTGAAGGAACTTTTGTGGCTTCTGGACAGCACTCTTGCCAGCTTAATTAGAGATCTAGTTAGATCTGTTCTGTTTGATGTGAGACTTTCCTGTCTGTAGATTCTTTGAAAGATGGCAGCTTTGTCAAGTGATGCTACTGCAGAGTGCTATCTTAAGAAACCAGCTTTCAGTGGTATTTCCTAGTGTCAGAGGTAATGCTAGCATGTTTTACTTTTCATTTAGAGATTTGTATGTTAAAATTGGAGTGACAGGCAATTAGAAAAGGGTCTATAGTGTACAAAGAATGACTGATAGCACGAGAGACAGATGACCAACATGCTTAAAAGAAATGTGTGTCAGGAGAGATGAAGTGAGAAGTGCCAGCAAGATCTCTGAAAAAATAGTTGAAAGACAATGTGAAGAGGGCACATGTGCTTGAAAGGAAGAGAGGAAGATGGGGAAGTATGGTGTGGATAAAAAATGCAAAGCTGCTGATATTTTGACAGAAAGAAATAAGCCTGGATGCAGTAAGCTAAACAGCGCACAGACAAGTCAGGTCAGGTCTATCCAAGTTCCTGAACTACAAATATCCCTACTTAACTTCACTTTCTTCAGCAGTTTTTCTGCTGGGAGCTCATATTGCAACCCCAGCTTTATGGGAGGGACTGAAGATTCACCCGGGTCCTCCTGGTGTCAAGCGCAAACTTGCTGAGCTTTGCTGACCGCTGATAACTGCTTGTTCTGTAAGCTGAACCAAGAGCCTGTAGAAGTCAAACAACTTGGCAAGTGCTGCTGTGGCTCCCAATACTGGCTTCTCAGGAATCACTGTGATGCTGTTGGCATCTAACAGAGTCTTTGTCATTTGTGTCTTATCAACTGAACTTTTCAGTTTGAGCAGAAATGAGTGAACTGTGCTGTATCTGAGTCTGAGAGGCCAATTTAACCCTGCAGATTCTTCTGACCTGAAATATTCTTAATTTTTGACCAACTTCTGTTTCTAAAAGTCTTCATTAATTTTCTGAAGTCTCACTAAAAATTGTTTCTGTGAATCAGATCCTGTGTCCTCAAAAAGAATTCTACAAACTTCTGTGTATGACTGATGAACAATAAGAAGTTTAAGGTTTTCTGTAACTCCATTGAGAGAACAAAGCAGAAGCTCTGTCATCTGTAATGCAAACGTTTTCAAAATCCAACACGTAAGTTGATATACATCAAATCTGGGCTATTTTATCATCATCCCTGGCAATATGTCTGAGCTTTTCTAGATCAGTGGTATGAGCAGTGGCTGCGCATTCATGCAAGCCATTTCCTGAAAATGCAATTTTTTTTTTTTTCTAAATTGCTTAAGCAAAGGGGCTTTCAGGTTTTCTCTGTCTCATTTCTTTCCAGCAGCTTTACGTGTATAATACGTGTAAATACATATACTGTTATCTTAAAGTGTTAATGAAAATAAGTTTGCCTTTAAAGCAGGAAGGAGATGAAACAAATCCAAGCAACGGTTTGGGCTGTGTACCAATTGGGGTTGTGCCTTCAGCAGCTTCTGCGGCTGCGGAGCAGCAGCAGCTGTGTGCTTTTACTACTTAGCCACCTATCTATTGTTTCTCTGTTTTTCTCAATGTAGCAAGTCTGCTGTGATGCGGAGATACAAGATTTGAGAACTTAACCTGGTTGTAAGAGAGTATTTGAGATGCTGCAGGCAGGAGTATTTAGTGCCTGAAAACGCGTGGCTAAGAGGAGTTGCAGTAGAAATTTCTAGAGATTGCCTGTTCCCAAAATAAAAAAATGAAAAAATGTCTTTTACTCACAGCAACCCCTTGTACTCAACTGCTGGAGCTTCCCACAGCTGCTCGTCAGACCGCTGACTGGCATCATGGTTGTTTCTCTGTTGTTAAGAACCTACTTAAAATGTCAGTATCAAAAAGTAAGACTTAATGTATGAAACATGAGTGGACGTGAAATCTAAATGTCTTTTTTAGCGTAGTATGCTACTTATTGCCCATAGTTTTGAATTACCATAACCTTTATTTAATAGAAATTCATATTAAGTGTACCGGTTCTAATTTATAAGTCATCTTAGTACAGCAAGCATAGTTATAGTTGCATTAAATAGGGAAAAGTTTTGTTTTTCCAGAGAGTGAGTAACAAAATACTGCATCTGGTAAAGCTGTCAATTTTCCTTCCTGTACTGTGAAGAGAAAAACTTATCTGCAAATATATTGAGTACTCAGCATGAGCTGTGCCATTAAGTAGCATTTACATATATGCATTTTATATTCAGAGATCCTAGCTACTCCATAGGTGGCATTCTGATTTAAACAAATTTTGTTTGTGTCAGAAAGATGAAATCCTTCACGTGTTGGGCAGGACTATTAGATGAAAAAAGGGAAAGCATGTCAGTATTTGGGCAGGGGGAAGCAGAATTAACATTATGCACATCAGTTTTTTCTGTCATTTACTATTGCTCGTAATAACGAATATAGTTATCTGTTTTGCCCTGTTGTAGTCACCCTATAAATAGGATAAGCTGGAGATCAAAACCCCATTGCATTTAATGTTTTCTGGATGCAGTATCTCCTCAGTACACAAAAGAGATAAGACTTTTAAACTGGAGCTTTAGAGTAACTCTGCATGGTTAGTATTTGAAGTAATACATGTAAGTGGTTGTTTTATAGGAACCAGCTTGCTCTTAGAGCAGATGAAAGTGGCAATGAAACATTCCCTTTCTTTGGGAAGTCATTCAGTACTAAACAGTACCGCTGACGATGAAGAAAACCATTTTCATTTCTATAAATAATATGAGAACATACATTAGGTGTGCAAAAATTTGTTTTTCAAGCTTTTAGGATTAAGACTTCAAGCCTAAGAAGCAGATGGTAAGTCCACTTCCCAGTGCTAATCTGGCAGTAATGTCCTGATCCTCTGAGGAGCTCAGTAGTGCTGTGTGTTTGTCTGACATCCATAGGCTGCTGGTAAAGGGCATCTCCCTGTGCAAAGTCTTCTCTGCCGATTTGGCTGGTGCTGGAGGAGCGCCCTTGCCAGCAAGCAGGGATGGGTGATACCGCTTCTCAGTTTTGTCTGTAGCGAGCATTATAAAATACAGAATTTAGTGGAGAAATAAAAAAACGATATGTTGTCCTTTTTTGTGTGGAGGGTTCTATGTCATCTTCTGCTGCCTTTTTTTTTTTTTAATTAATCTGTGAATGATGCTCTGTTCCTGCAGGCTTGAAAAATGGTCTCTATCCAGCTGATTCTGCCAGTTGTTTTGCAGAAACAGCATTTCAAATTGGTTTTTGAAGTTTTTTTGTTTGCTTATTTAAGGAGGGAGGGAGATGACATCTGGAGAATTTGGGATAAGCTGAATGAGTCATAACAATGCAGTTGGGCAAATATGTCTAGGCTAGGTATGTCTCGAGTGTATCTAACTTTGAATTCATCCCCTATACTATGAGTGTTATAATTTTTGTTTCTTAAAAAAAAAGAAAGAAGAGTTTTCTCTGTCTATCAAGAAGTCATTAGTTTTGCTTACTGTCAAAAATCACAATAAAACAGTTTTGGTTGTAAAGCACTCAGCGTTGCAGATTAAGAAGCCAAAGAGAGATGGATTTTCAGCTCATGGATGCTGGAGGCACTGAGCAAGTGCCTTTCTGGACCTTTCCTCCTTCTGGCACTGAGAAAGGGCAAAAGGGCCGTTCTCCTTCTCTTTCCATGTCAAAGTCAGTCTTGGTTACAAGATTTCCTATCGACTCTGACTTTGGCAGGGCCAGCGTTGCTTGCTTTTCCTCTATTTTATCCAGGGTCCAATACAAAACTATGCAATTGGGACATGTATTTTGCTTAAGGCCTGATGTTCAGTGCTGCATGGTAGTGTCAAAGAGTGAAAGGTTCTGGATTAGGTAGGATTAGATTTGTAACTTTTCCAGATCTTTATCTGTTTGTCTTTTTTTTTTCCCTCTAAATGGCCATATGGGCTATACAGAACGAATGGATGCATGCATACATACGTACATACATCTATATATATTACATATTGTCTGCCTGTATAAAATTCTTACTTGTTTCAGGGCCTGTAATGAAATTCTCATAAGACACATTCAACTCTTGCTGAGAAAGTAAGCAACTGCTTCATTAAACGCGTAATTGTATATTGCAGACAGCAGTCTGAAGATGTTCCTACCTTTTCTGTGAGGTAATTGTAGTAGGGAATTCAGTGCCCCCTAGGGCATTTCTCTTGCTGTCTGTCTCTTGTTGTTTCCTTCCTCGCAGAATGAGGCAAACAGCAAGTGATTTCTGGGTTTAATTAGCTTGACAAAGATGTGTGTCCTGAATACATTAGAAGGTGTAATCATTAAGTGTAGCGTCCCTATAGGCATTTCCTCGATGTCCCTTACAGCTGCTCACATCCCAAGGCTTGCTGTTCAGAAGGCTGTGAGGATAAGCATGCCTCCCTTTTGGCTCAGCCTTGCAGCGAGGGGCCATCTCTGGTGATTTGCACGGCCTGATGTTGGCTGGCTGTTCTCATTTGGAACTGAGTAGCCCTGCAGAACCTTGCTGCTGCTGCTGCTCCTTGCTGCCTGCACACGGCCTGCCTGAGCCTCTGAGCTCAGAGAGGCAGTAAGTGTGAACATGGAGCTGTAACAGTCTCCGCAGTGAGAGACTTCATTAGCAGCAGTGCACTGTGGCTCCTGAAAGCGGTGTTAAATTGACCTCCTTCTGGCTCTTCAGAGACCAGGGATTTATTTTTATTGCATATGTACAGCTAAAATTGTACTCACATGATAATTTTGAACAAAAATAACTGGCTGGTGGTATTCTTGGTGGATGATTATTTATGCTAGTCGTACAGAGGGTTTATAAGAGATTTTTCAGCCATTGCAAATTTGAGAGTCCATTATTAATAATAAATCTATGAAACTAGAACTTCACCACTGGAATGGTGATTCTGCAGCACTTCTGCTGTCATTTTTGTGCTCACAGTACAGACATTTTCATGTTACTCCCATTGAGGCCTCAGACCTACTTTTTCAATGCTTTTCAATTTATCTAGATGTTACAGTTGAGAATGCAATTGTATTTTCAGTTATCTAGTTAGCATTAAGAACAACAGATTCCGTTACTGAGGGAAATACAGTTTTTCTCATTGAATCAGTCAGGAGCTTTAATGTTCAGATTAAGAGAAAATTAAGGAAATTAAGGAAATTAAGGAAATTAAGGAAAAAATTGGTCTTTTATTAGAAACTGTAATAAAGAATAGAATGATTAGGCAGGAGAGTATCTATGATGATAATTGTTATCATTGCACAGAGGGGAGTTAATGTATGCTTTTCAGAGCTGTCTGAAGGTGGCATCATATGTGGGAATAAGGACAGTTCTCTAAGTTTTGAGAATTCATGTACTTCAGAGAACCTTGCAAAAGCCTGCCTTCCAGAAACAATTGTACACCACTGAAGTTTAGCAGCTTACTTATTTAGAGAATTTTCAGAAAGGTGGGAAACAAAAGATAGAAGTAAATGTTTGGATTTTAAGATGGAAGATTATTAGTAGGGTCTCTGCAGAGGTCTACTCTGCTCAATACATTAATAATGAACTGGAAAAGAATATGATGGTGTGAATCAGAATGAAATAGGAAACCTGGCTATATTATGGTAGCCTGCTTACGTCTTGAGTACTGTTTGCTCGTGTTACTCATCCCTGTGTTCTTCTTCCCCTCTGTGCAAGTGTAAAAGTAGCAAGTAAGTTCAAAGCTAAATAAATACTAAAACATAGTAGGTTGGATAAGGAAGACAGAATGGCTTCTGCACTAAGAAAATATAAAGTGTGTAAGAGTGTCTGTGTTGGATCTGACCAAAGGTCCCCTCTAGTCAATGTCCAGTCTTCAGCAATTACAATTAGTAGCTGGCTAAGGGAGACTACGGGAGCTGGGTGAGTATACGGGGTATTTCATCCCACAGCCTCTAGCCAGGTGTCCGTGACTTCCTTAGCCATATATATGTGTGTGTTTAATAATTCTCAATAGCTTGTTTCCTAAACTCTCTAGTTTCCTTTTGTGGAGCTGTGTAAGCTTTTTGTATCCAGATCGTGTTGTAGCAGTTTATACAAGTGTGATGTGACAAACTGCCTCCATTGGTTTGTTTTGGCTAAACTCCTCAGCCTCTAGGAGGAATATCTGCAGGAAATACATATATTAAAAAAAATAAATAAATCTGTGTTCTTAAATGGTGTAGGAGAAAGTCACTATTGAAGGTCTTTTGTCAAAATGTGATAACTGAGGTATTCTAGTGAAATATCGGGTGTCTTATTTGAAAAGTAAATTTTGTACATTGAAAAAGTCCATCAAATGAGTTACTGCAGTAAAATTATGTGGAACCCAAAAGTATAAATGGGACTAAAAGGGAATCACATGTATTCATTACAGAACTACTGATGTTTGCTGAACATGGCCATCCAGCCAGTTGTGTTCTTTACGACAGGAAACCTTTAAACTGCTGGTGATCAGAAAATGGAAAATAAAATAAGTGAACTGTAATAAAATCACATCCTCATAACAAAGTTGAAACTGCATGTAGTGCTTTCTTGTAATTCAAAATAAATATGTGATTTAGCTATGTTTACTAAGAGTGAAATGCCAAAGGTAACAGAAATGAGGTTGTGGCTCTAACATATAATGATAAGGAGAGAGCTTGTATTTAGTATTTTACTTATATTTAGTGAAATATCAAGTAATATTGAAGAGCACTAAAGCTGTTATGTGAGTTCCAGTAGGGATTACAAGGTTGGTTTGTCTGGTCATATAAGGTGAATTCCATTTCCACTTTGCCTCTATAAATAAGATTAGAATAAAGTATGGAAGTACTGTTAGAATTATTTGATATTTTGTTACTCACATGTGTTTTCCATTACCATCTAAATGCTTAAAATAGTTCCAGGAGACTGAAAACAAGTTTCTGTCAGTTTATAAAATACTTTCAGCAACTTAAAATGGAAATAGCTTAAAATGGATTATTGTAGGTAAGCTTAAAAACTACCCTCAATAAAGATTAGACCATGACAAAGTTCCTGCTGTTGCTTGATAGTGGAGTTAATTCCACTTACATCTTGAGCTGAGTATGGACTTCTATTCGAATTTAGGTAACCTTTAAACCTAAAATTAAGCTATATGTGCAGTTTGCAGGGTGTCCTTAGAGCTACTTATGGTTTATTCAGAACTTCTCTTCACAAATATGTTGTAAATATCAGACCTTCCCTTCTTTTTGTATTCTGTCCTTCTAGAGAAAGTAGATGCAGCCCAAGTGGAGGAGAAGGAAAGTGTTCCATGTAGAATGGAACTGAGCTGACCTAAAAACCACCTATTAAATCTGTCACAAGTGCATCATCAAATACCTGCTCCTGACTGCTTGGTTAGAAGCAGCTTTATGAAACATGTGCTGGTTGGTCAGTACTGACAAAGTAACTATTTAGTACAGCGTTGAAAATAAATTAGATTCTGAAAATGAGTAAATTGTGAAATTACTAAGATGCTCAGTGGTACTTTGTGTGGTTGAGTGCTCACCTACTTCGTCCCTATTTTTCACCATCAGCTTCATCACTGAAGCCCTTGACCCACTTTCATCCACTTTTCCCCAGTTTTGAAGGTTTCCATTGCTTATTAGGCCATAGTGAGCCACTTTTTAAAAACAACATATGTGGAACCTGAGGAGAATGTCCTTGCACATTTTGATGCAAATACAGAAGTATTCTCTTGTGACTCCAGTGCTTCTTGCAAGGCAAATCGTTGAGAGAAAAGTATTCTGTTATGTTCTCGGTGCAGAATTATTGAGGAAAACAAGACTGTTCACCCACTAAAGCTGAAATGGAAAGTTTTAGAGCTATCACTTACGGATTCCTTTTGCTAAACTAATATTGGTTCTTAAACTAATGTACTAATCCCTATTGCTGAGCAAACCAACTTATATCAGTAGCTTTCTAGGTACATTTTGTCCAAGTTCACATCAGACTTGCCCTTCCTGATTTGCTTCTGCTCTGTGTATGCATCAGTCCCTTTAAATGATCATGTATTGACATATATCCTAAATTAAACATTTGGTAACTGCTTTGTGTTGTTCTTGCTTATATTTGGAGATTGATCTAAAGTACATCCTTTTAGCATGATGCAGCGTATGCCAAAAGCTGCCTCTTGCCTAGTCTTGCCTTGCATTGTTATGCACTGTTACTGTGAGCATTGGTGAAAGTTTGGTCTCAGGGAATTGGTTGTGGAATATACTTAGTAATGCATCCTATTTGTTTCCATAGAAACTACAACAGATACAAAGAGCAACATAGTACTGTTTGATAGAGCAAATTCTCAGCTACAAAATACTCTTTTTCAACATAGTCACCACCATTAACTATGCATTTTCACCAGAGATGTACAAGAGCCTGCATGATGCACTCCTGAAAATCTGCACCAGCAGAGGTGACCATCTATTTCACAGCTGCTGTGATGGTGTCATTTGCTAGGAAAATTTTGCCCACTCAGTGCATCTTCATTGGTCTGAACAGATGGAAGTCAGAAGGTGCCAAATCTCGACTATATGGTTGGCATGTTAGGACAGGCTAGCCAAGATTGGTGACATGCTCTATAGTCTTCATACTGGTATGGGGCGTGGCATTATTATATCCAAGGAGAAAGATTGTCTTCTTTGGTCTGACTCCAGATGTTTGTGCCTTTGTACAGTCAGCATCGCTATGTAGCACTCAGAGTTGATGGTTTTTCTGGGTTCCAGGAAATCCAGAAGAATCATCCCATTCCTAACCCAAAAGATAGTGCACATCACTTTACTTGCTGAGTGCTGCATCTCAAACCTTTTCTTTGGGGAACTGACATAGCTCCACTCCGTGTACTACTCTTTTTACCTCTGGCTTATAGTGGTAACACCATGACTTGTCACTAATAATGCTGCAATCCAGGAAGCTATCACCTTCAGCCTCGTATTTGTTCAGTAGGTCCTGGCAAACTTGCATACAGTGTTCGTTTGTGGGACCCACCTGGCACAAGCTTTGATATATTCTAACACTGCCACCATTGCTTTCAATGAGGTGAAGCCGATATTCAGCTCTGCACACAGTTCCCTGATTGTAATCTGCCAATTTGTGCTTATGAGCTGATTGAGACACTCTTCATTTTGTGGTGTGACAGGTGTGCATGGGTGTCTGAAACGTGGCTTGTCACTATTGCCACTGCTGAAATGCACCACCCATCATTTCACTGTGCTCAAGTCCACTGTCTGGTCTCCAGAAATGTTTAGGAAACATCCATGAATGTCAGTGGGTGCCATTTTTTTCCACATGCAGTAATTCAGTTATACACCTTTGCTTCATATGCACTTCCATGTCAGACACCGTTTTGTCAGACTGCCCCTCTGCTGCCATCTGTCACGTGGCAACAAAAGGTAATGGAATACTGGTGGGAATGTTCAGCCTCTACTGCCATCCCACTGACATCCACCTCTGATGCCATGGGCCAACTTAATAGGAGGCATTACTTTCAGAGTAGTCCTCATAATTGCTACAGGCAGGCAATAAAGAATCAAGATACCTTTGGGGCAGTCAGTGAGCTGCTGCAAATCTTCACTTCACCCCCTACGTCACTAACAAATACATCACCAAAATAGTTTTCCAGACAATCTGCCAGTTAACAGCACTGCTGTTTTATAAAGAGGTGCATTATAAGAAGAAAAAGGCATACATTTTTCTACTTCTCTCCTTTCTAACCACGAGGACTTTATTGGAAAAGATAGTTTTAGAAAAAATTATTTATGGATGCATTGAATCACTGAACAACCTTGTGGTAGTTCAATTGCACACTGACTTATCTGCCAGTAAGCTTAATGTGTTTGATGTGCATTGATCCAACTTTGGCGAGGTCTTATATTAGGTAGCCCAATCTTGTGACCTAGAATGACAGCACCACCACCCCCTGCTGTGTTTCTTCCATGTTTTATCCTTCAATAGTACCAGATGGCCAACAAGCAAACCTCATGGGACTGTGGAGTGTTGGGCAGTTGCACTGGAGTGTTGAGGTGGTCAGCAATTGACCTATTAAAAAAAGGCAGCAAGGCATTTAATCGTCCTCAAAAATTGATTACTTTTAAGTGACACGTGAAAATTTGTGTGCATTTTTTATGTTTAAGTCTGTGTGAGAGAATAAGTGAACCAGGGCAGGTTTGACACTGGCATATAGCGATAGGTCGTTAGATAAATCAAACTGACTTCTAATTCACTGAGCTGGGAAAACTGTAGTAGCTTCTGTTCTATGGCTTAAAGTTGTACCAGAAGCTTGCCACTGTATTTTTTTTTAAGTTCAGTATTTGTTCACTTTCACTTTATGAGTTTTTCTGCTTCTGACGTACAGATGCAGTGTGCAGCCCTCTCAGTGGCTACACATCAGTGTAAGGCGCTGACACACGTGCACTGAGCCAGTTGGTGTGCTGAGTAGGAGTTTAACCAGTTGTCTGTCTGTCCTGACCACTTTTTCTTACTTGCTAAGGTTTGCAGAGTGTTACACAGGCTAGGACATAAGGTTAAATGATGCTTGGTGTCTGGTTCACTCTTCTGGCTTTTCTACTCCTTTAGTTAAACCCCTAAATCTTAGCTTTCAGTATTAATATCTATGTTGGAGCTATGTTCTTCTAGAGGAATTACCTGAACTCAGTACCTTCTTTTTCTCTCGTAAATGCTCTTCTCTTCCAAGTGTTATTTTAAAGATGGAATGTAACTTGACAGTGCTGTCTGCGCAGTCCTCCCTCTATGCCCTGCTTTATTGAGAGAAATTGATCCCTTGAAACCTTGCAGTGTAGCAGTGCTGTGATGATGTTCTGGCTTTGAAATGTTTAATGTTCTTTCCTGACATTAAGGTCCAGGTAAGATAGCAAAAATACCAAGGAAGATAATTTGTAACACGTTCACACAACACCCAAAGGATTTGGCTATGAAAACATTGTTTTCCTTTTCAATGTTGATGTTTTGGGTTTAATGTCCATCTTTTTAGAAATCATTTTGTTAGTAGTTTGGGTTGACCTAGGACTGAAAAGGGTTAAATTTGAAGCAGTTGCCTGTAACCAGCCCAGAGCACCTGAGCACAGCGGAGCTCCTGCATGATGAGCTTGCTGCCTTCTCTCTTGCTCTCCATTTACTCCCTGCCTCCCCTCCAATTTGTGTGACGTACTTCTGCTGTTCTATAGTCATAGGTTGTGTTTTTTATCCTTTCCAAGCATAACATTTGCTTTCCCTTGGAATAAGGAAAGTATTGAAAGTAAGCAGACTTTGCACAGGCAAAATAAGAAGAGACTTGTGGGGTCAGTATTGTCTAATGGCATTTGCTGTGTGACAGGAGTGCTGATGGGGATAGAGCTGAGTTCTGTTTCTGTTACGGTGCTGAGCATATTGAGTTAAGCTTCACTGGCAAAGTAGAGCATGTGAAATCTCACAGGATAGTTCTTATTTGTAAAGCTCTTGTTCTCAAGCGTCTAGCTAGCGTAATGTACAATATTTTACCCTGGGCTGAAAAAACGGGAGGATGACTTATTATGATGATCACTTCTCAGTATAGGATGATTTGAGGGATAGGTTTATTAAATGTGATTTCATTAAGAAGGAATTATTTGATCATTGTATTGCTGTTGACTCACAATCAAATCAACAGCAGCGTATTTTAAAAAGTTCAGTGAGAAGTACGGAAAGGGGCCTTAAGTCTTTATTATGTGGGAATCTGTTCTATCTGATGCCTGTTTGCACTGGTCTGCATTCATGCACTTCTTAATTTTTGAAGTATGTTTGTTGTTTAAGCTCTTAGTGCAAATGTTTACTTGCTGTTAAATCTTATTGCAAAATTCTTTGTACTAGAGTATGACTGTATTAGGAATACATACCCTATTATTTTACTTCCTCCTTGACTATCTGACTTCCTCCTTTATTACAAAGGACCTTTTTGCAGGGAAAATGGTGCAGTCTGTCATACTTCTGGGAGCTGTGATTACTGTAGAGTTAGCATGGCCATGTGTTCCTCAAAGGCCTATAAGACAAGGGAAAAAGTTTGGTGTATTTTAGTTGGAAAGCTTGTGTTGGGATGAGGCCAAACTAAACACCAGTACCTTTCTGCTTTTATGATTTGCATCTTTTCGGCTGTTTGGGTTCCTTGGTTGCAGTGATATTTATACATACCATTAGTGAAGGTCTGCCTGCAAGGAGAGTTGCTCCCATTATCGTGTAGAACAAATACATGGGGTGCATCTGGGGAGAAAGAATATTTCTGTTCTTCTATTTCTAGAAGAGAAATTGTACTGCACGTACCTTGACAGAGAGTTTCTGGAGATGAGTGATTATCTTTCCATGAGTAGAAATTTTGGAAATACGTGGGTATCTCTTCACATTTTTCCACTACAGTTTAAATGTGTGCTTTTGATATAAGATTTTATAGGTATTCTGAAATTACTTGGTATACCAATTTTTTTTTTTTTTTGTACTAATTAATCTTCCCTCTGTGTGCATCTACATATCTATATTGATATAAATAAGTAAAACAACAAGTTCGTAGGATTGGAAGAACCATCTTCTGTCTTTGTCCATCAGAGACGAAGCTGCAGCAGCGTTGATCTCTTTTCCTGTGCTCTGCTCCTTACCCAGTACTACTTCAACCAGAAACTACTCCACGGTTCAGGAGTCGGCATTCAAGGAGAAAACTGATGATAAAGAGCTCTTTCAGTTAGTGTGCACAGGCCCCAGAAAGGGGTTAGAAGGAAAATATGAACTGGAGGTAAGTTACAAGTTTTAATAGTGACAGTTACTTATAAACCTCTGGAAGGTTTCATCAGGATATACAAACCCCCTTGGTTGCAGGATTTTGTCATTTGACTTTGACCACCTTGATAAAAACATACTGCACTCATTGGATCTGATGGTAGGATTGCAGGGTTCTGTTTCACGGCTGTCACTGCAGGGGCTCATGTTGAATGACTTTGATTTTTCTGGCTAAATATAAGAAGCTGAAATTCATTCAGTCTCAGCCAAAGCAAGCGCTTGCTCAGATTTGTTCTACTGCAGTCAAGTGCAGTTCTGCTTCTGGTGTTCCAGAATTACCTTTGGCAGTGCCACCCCTACTCTCCTGTGTAGTTCCATGGCTACGGAGCCTGTTGCTGGTTGGAGCAGGTGTGCAGCTTTGTCAAGTAATGTTCTGCATTTCAGGAGAGGCAGATCAGAGCAGGCTGGTTTTCCTTCTGCTCCTGGACACAGTGAGGCACCCAGTAGTTGTTCCTTTCATGTGACTTCTGGAAGTTAAAGGTTTTCAGGAACCTGTGTTCCACAGTAACCTTTAATACTCAGTGATTTACGTGGTCTGCTGGATAATGCACCAAAGATGTGACAGTTTCCTGGTCTGTATGGCCTATGAGTCCTTGAGTAATGCATGGTGGCAGGCTGGCAGCTGCTTTAACAGGCTCTTTGTCAAGAGCAGGGGTTGGCTCCTCCGACTGGGTTCACCTCTGAGAATGGCATTGCAGGATTCTTCTCTTTTAGTCATTAAGTCATGTAGTTACTAGCATTTCTTTTAGACTGCACCTAATGGGATTATGGATATTTTATGTCATCTCCACATCAATAATGCAGTATGGGCCATGTCAAGAATTGATTCTTCTTGTTTGGGGAGGGATGCAGAAAGATAATTTAACTGTTGGAAGAGATTCCTTTCAGTAGCTCCAGTTTTAATGTAAGTTCTAGATATGACCTTGAAGTCACAAATGGAAACAAGGAGGCTAATTAGCAAAATTTTGTAATGACTTTGGATTAGTCCCTAAATTGTAATCACACAATGAAATCAGTATTCCCCTTGAGCAAAGCAAGTTGTACTGCAGAGGCAGATCAGTGCTTAGGAGGATAGTGGCTGTGTTGCTCAGCTATATATCAGTGTTTCATTGTATCTGAAAACTAGGTTGTTCTGTGTTTGTTTGGTTTTTCCCATGGGGTAGTCTGTGAGAAGTGTTAATTCTTGCCTGTGCTATTTCCACATCTGTTCTTCAGTCAGAAAAAGTCAGCACTTCTGTTTGCTGGTGCCAAGTGTGCCCTTTCTGAGGATCAGCGGCGTCCTCCAAGCTGCCTTCTGGAGGGCGGAGTCCTGCTCAGCCCAACTGCACCCCTGCAGATGGAAAGGAAAGGCCATGATTTAGCAAAATGTTTCCAGACAGGAGAATATTAAAAAGAGTATGGTAGTGCCACAGTGCTGTAGAAAGCACTGGGAACGCTTGTATCTTGTAGATAAGCCAGGAGTGTACTTAATCAACTATAGTTTTGGTTGAGAGAAATTCTCCTGAAGGCTGACAGTAAACTTTTAGTTCAATATTCAGGATTTCAGAAGAGTGAATTTTGTCTGCGTGAGTTAACATGCACCTGCTTGGTTTTGTTCACCCTGGGTGTTAGGTATTGAAGTAGCAGTATTGACGTGTTTTCTTCTGTAATTGTGGTTTTTTGTTGTTGTTTGTTTTGCATGCTGTAAACTGTATGCTCAAGCGTTTGTAGCAAACTTGGATTTGAGGAGATGAAGTACCAAGAACTGGGGTGATTAACATATAATAATAATTATTATTATTGCGAATGAGAAAAATATTTTTAAATGGAGCTTTTGCTCGTTGATGTGGCACTGGAAGCTTTCTGTTTGAGATGCAACATTGCAGTTATTGTTAATCCATAGTTTCAATACAGAGTGCTCTGAGTGTTGATATTCCTAACATAAATTGCATAGTCATGGTTATATAAAGGGTAATGATTTAAATGTGGTTCCTCACCTAAAACTGCTAAGGAGAAGCTCTTCAATTTATTAATATTAATAGAAATGCATTTTCCTTCTCTTAGACTCAAACTTAATCCTTTTTTTCTTTGATACTTCAGTTCCTTACACTTGTAAGGAAAGTAATGTTTATGTTATCTTTTATTTTATACTTACAGACTGACAAGGTCATTTTCATTTCTCAAATCTGCACCCATCAATTGCAAGGTTCCTACAGCTCATGAAAGATGAGCGTAGCTCTGCCCAGCAGAACACAGGGCCAAGTGGATGACTTATTGGAAAACAAATTCTAGTCTTCCATTTCTACTGAGGAGGTCATTGTGGAGCATATGAAGGAGCAAAAAGCAACTAAATTTGTGATTAAATCCCTGTTTTGTTGACACAAGGTGTATTTCAGGTAGCATTTCTGGGTTGAATACTCTGCTTTTTATTTTACAAGGTGAGGTGATGAAGAAAAGAGATTTCTCTTATGTGTTTTCTAGTGGTTTCTGAGTAATTGCTTGAACTGGGAAATAAGGAACTAAGAATGAGGGAAACAGTTTTGGTGCTGAAAAAACCCCATTTGCTATTCATTTCAAAAGTTTTTTTGGTAGGCTAAATCTTTTGTCGGAGTAGTGCAGCGTCTCTTTTTTGACTTCAGACAGGCTTCAATCATGAAGAAGCAAACTGTACAACTGCAGAGCAATGCAATCAATACTAATCCAGTTCTTACAGGCAGTGGTTCAGTACAGATGTCAACTGTACCAGTCATTGTGTTTAGTTCCGCTAAGGCATATTTGGATAACTGAGAAAAGCTGAAGGTGCTGATGCCATGGTTGTGTGTTAAGCACCCAAGGCAGTTCAGGAAATAATTGGCATTTACAGAATTTTCAAATGTGTAGGTAAGTTTCTTTGCAGTCAGTGGCGCGTAGGTGAAAGCAAAACAGTGCTCTAGGGACAGGCACCAGGAAGTCCTCATCTATAGGAAAGAGACCAATTTACCAGTGGTAGTAGTAGGCTACGTGCATATCTTATGGAGGCAGCTGATTCTTTAGTACTGACTAATATTATGAAAGATTTGCTCTTCTGTTGGTACATAGTACATTAGAGTAATCAACTGTGATTATAAAACAAGTCATTTGATTTAATAAAAAGCACAAACAAAATCCAAACAAAAAAACCCAACCACTGATCCTTTTCAGTCTTTCATCAAATCTGATTTTGCTGATGCTGACAGAAATGAAAGGCAGGCACGCTATGAATACATTTACCCTCTTTTAAATTTGTCAGTGATAATGAAAACTCACATCCTTTCCCATTGACACAAAGAGCGCTGCAGACTTGCTGAGTTAACAGTCTGACTCTATCACCCTGTCTGCGCTACCAGCCCATCGTTTTTTTGTACCTCATTCTAGCTGGCAAATCTGCAGCATCCAGAGTTGATGTAAAACCTCAGGTTGTGATAGTAGCTTTGTTCCTACCGACACTTTATCTTTCCGTGAGAGGCATGTGTTTCTGATTACTGATTTTGAATTTCTTGTATTCTGTTTCACTTGCACAGCAGTGAGAAAAGTGCACTCATTATGTCGGAGGATTTGCCTTTGCAAGCGCGCTAGCACTAAATTTACTTGGAAATAAATACTTATTTACTGGTAGGTTTGCATACACTGAAATCTCAAGTGATACATTTTCTAGGATTTTTTTTTACCGTCACATGCACTGATAAGGACCAATGTCAAAAATATTTCAAGCACCAGGCATGATCTGTGTGAGCTCACCTCTCCTTGTGGTGGGTTTCTGCCATAGGAGAAGGGAGCAGGCTCAGGCTGGATGGATGCCCTGCTCCCTCCAACTGTCACCATGGCTCCCTGTTACTTTTAGTGATTTCAGCTGAAGGGGAAAAAAGGATGAGTCAGCCATCAGCTTATTGTAAGACCATGCAGACAGTTGTAAATATAACCTGTCTGGAGATTTGGTTCCAGTAATCAGCACAAACTAGCCGTAGACTAAGTGTAACTTGGAGACCTTCTCACTGAAAAAAAACCTTGGAGGGGTGGGAGAGAGAAAGTGATTAATGTTGCTTAAAGAGCAAAGTGTAATATTCATTGTTTAGAATGTGTATTTTCTTGTGATATGCATCGCCTTCCACAAAAGTGGAAACAATTAACTTGTAGACTCTTGCTTTGGGTTAGTATCTTCCAGTTCAATGCAGCTTTCTTAAATAAAACTCTAAAATAATATAATATGTGAACCTGAGGGTACAGGCTCTTCTGTGCCTGGGGGGAAACTTGTGGAGTGGGGAACAGGTTTCTCACAGTACATTTCATAATTGTTGACAGCTTGGGATGAAATCTTGAATTTAGCTTGCAGAAATATTTGAGAAGGATGTGGTTGCAATGGGTGTGTGTTTAATTTTTATGAGCATGGCTTTTGTATTTCTGTTGATAAAGGCTTATGAATTACATGTCTCCATTTGAACTTTGCAATAAGTGGAAGTGTGTGAAGTGAACCAGTTTCCCCTGCAGACCTTGCACTTGTTTATTTGCAGTGCTTAAGTCTACAAAGGCATTAAAGCAACAGAGCTGCCTCCAAAGGCAAAAAACACAACAGCCACGCAGATCAGAAGTACATGAGCTAGGCTGAGTGAGGAAAAGATGGGACCATTCTCACTATACCTATAGGCAGCTGGAGTTTTCCTTCAGAAGAGGATTGTAACAGTTTGGGTGTTCACTAAAGCCCTTCTTTCTTTCTAACTCTGTTGATGTAGTTAGGATAGCTCCATAATAAATGGTTCAAAACAGCAGTAAAATTTGATGTATTTTTTTCATCCAATATTTTGTATTTCTTAACCTGTTTCATATGTTTACGGGGTGAATTAGAAATGCAGAATTCATTTGAAAAGGCTGATTTGTAACACCTTGTGCAAATTCTGAAGCAAAAAGCCCCAGCATGTACCTTGTTTCCATGTCTTTATCCAGAAGCCTCGCACAGGGCAAAACAGCGGAGGCAGACTGCCTCTGCCTGGCATATGGAAATGAGATCTAAGAAATAAATCAAACAGTGATGCCTAGATTTGCTGTTCTGAAATGGAGATGGGTTGTAAAACAAAGATGTTGATTTCTCTGTTAGTCCTGCTAGTGCTGCTCCAGGAGGCAGGAATGAAATGTAAGGTATTAAAATAACAAAACCACCAACTCCTTTTTTTTCTTTCTTTCTTTTTTTTTTTTTTTTTTTTTTTATCTTTTCAGCCTACTTACACATAGTCCATTTCTGAAGTGTAGTTACTCTGTCAAAAACTTCTCAAATTAACATGAAGTCTGTGGCTGCTAAACAAATGTTTAAAATGTTCCCTTCAAATTAATACTCCCAGCAGGACCTGCACAAGTAGGTCTGGAGGAGGGAGCTTAAAGTCCTGCCTGGTTTGTGGCTCACGAGGCTCCCACCCTTAAAAGCCCCTGAATTCATTGTAAAGGGAATCTGAACAAGCCCCAGGTACTGAACTTGTGTCCAGGTAAGAAGGAAGCTGAAGATACTAGACTGGGGAATTAAAATGCCTACTGATATGGAAATAAGTGGTTTCTGCCCTGTGAGTATAAGTTAGTTAATCAGTGCTGCTGCGTATACAGCCTCTTGGCCTCTGAAGTTTTTGAACCTCGTACTGTAGAAGGTAATTTTAGGTATTTCAGTGGTGGGGTGTGGCAGAGGGGGGTGTGCACGATGCGTCTCTGAGGCAGGAGCAGCTTGGGAGCGACCCTGCTGTAAATGCTGGGGACAAAGTACAGGTGACTGCAGCCTACTGAATGAGTTGCACGAGCAGTGCTATTAATTCAGGGCAGGACTTGAGCCTACCAGAGCCCGTCCTCTGGCAGACATAAAGCGCAGATAATGAAAAATTTGCTCTTTGGGATCATAACAGAATTTTCCAGACATTAAAAATTTAAAAACAAGATGAAGTTGCTGATGTTGTGTGGCCTCAGGAAAACGTTGCACGAGTTTCATATTGAAAGATGTGCGTTAATTGCTGAATCATCCTCTCAAGGATGCTTTGCACTTAACCGTATCTGAAAAGAAGTGAACATACTTTTTCAGTGCAGTACAACATAAACATAGCAGCCTTCTCTAGGACCTTAGTATTGAATTTTGTTACTTGCTTTTTACAATTTATTTAAAATTTTGTAAGTAACCCAGTTAATTGTTGGAATTAGCATGTGAGAAAAGAATGCCGTTTCCCAGGGAGAGTTCTCGACTGACACTTTAAAGTTTATTCTTTCTTCAGCTACCTAATTTGTTCTGATGACCTGAAAGGCTGCCAGTGTCTCTGCTGATTCAGAACAAGCTGACAGTGTTCTCCGTACTGCTGCAGGGATAGCTGGGTCTTTGGTGACTGTCCTGAATGAATTAAGGCAATGTTTATGGTCTGGAGGCTGTGAAGGCAGCATAGAATAATTTTGAGAGAGCAGTCACCTCTGTTCATGTAAAAGCAAACAAGCAAAATGCCCGACACCCTGCCTGAAACAGCCCAGCGAGACTGCAGTGAATCTAGTAGCAACAGAAAGTTGATTTCATATGCTTGTAATTAGGGAATTTCATCAGGGCATGGGGCAGATGTTACTGCTAGGAAGGGTCACGAGTGGATGGCAACCGAGAGTTGGATGCTGTGTGTGTTCGCTCATCCCACGCCAGCTGGAGCCGTGGGCACCGTGAGTGCTCTGCGGCTGCTGTGCTGCACACAGCTGTTGGCTGGCACTGTTCTTGTGTCAGCGTCCGTCCGGTTCTGGGAAAACTTTTGGCATGAATAAGAATATGAAAAAAGTTATTTTAAAAAAGCATATGAAATTTGAAACGTTCAGTTCTTCTGTCTTTGGGCAGAGATGACTGTTGCATGGTACTGCCATCTACGTCTTATTTTAGAAACCTGTGTATGAGTCAGAAACACAGCAAGATGTGTGGTTTTGTTTTCGGGAGGCTTAATTTGGAAGGTAACCCTGTTCTCCTTGATGTCAGCAGGATGTGGAGCAAGTGCTGTGGACACCTTTCAATGCTTCTTTCATTTGCTACTCCACCAGTTCTGGGCCTGGCATTTTTCTTGAGAGCATGCTGCCCTTTTTCTTAACGCTTCCAACCCCCAGGCCTTCTAGGTTCAGTTGATGTATTTCAGATCCCTGTGCTGGAAATACCAGGGAAGAGCACATGTTCAAGCTCCCCAGATGTGTTGTCATGACTGTGGATAACTGTTGTCCTTCCATAGCCCAGGGAGCATGTTCACAAACATGGAATTGTGTTACCTTCAAATGTGAGAATTTGTCTTTTTTTTCCTATTTCTATTAATAATACTAATGTAATTCTTGCATAAGAATTTACAGGGAGTTTTCAGAAGCAGATTTCTTTCTACTTTCATTCTCTTTTATTAAAAACCAGTTTAATACTGTAACGTTTTCATTGATAACAATTTGCACTTAATTGTAGGTTTTGAAAATTGTGATTAGACAGTCTGCTTTAAACTGTCTGCTGTTTGATTTGTGATGTCAGTGTGCAATTGTGTGTGCAATACAAATGATATATACTCAATACTGGATTTCGATTTTTAGTATTGCAAAATGGTGTTTGCTTTAACAATACATCTGTGTTCTACAAAATGTGTTTGTATAGTTAGTTATATGATGCAGAGTGATAAACTCTTTGCAAAATTTGCATTTACTTTTTTTCTACTAAAATGCATCCCTTCATATTGCATCAATGTAGTCTGTTCAGGATTCAGGATATTTTTGCAACAAGTTTTGAAGAAACAAAGTCAGCAAAATGCACCACATCAGAGAATCACAGGAATGTAGAGGCTGGAAGGGACCTCTGGAGATCATCTAGTCCAACCTCCCTGCTAAAGCAGGTTCCCTATGGTGGGTTGTAGAGGAAAGCATCCAGGTGAATTTTGAATATCTCCAGAAAAGGATACTCCACCACCTCTCTGGGCAGCCTGTTCGAGGGCCCTGTCACTCTCACAGTAAAGAAGTTCTTTCTCAAGCTCACATGGAACTTCCTGTGTTCCAGTTTGTGCCCATTGCCCTTTGTTCTGTCACTGAGCACCACTGAAAAGAGCCTGCATCATGCTCTTGACCCCCTGTATTTGGATGTTTACAAGCATTGGTAAGAAACTCCCTCAGTCTTCTCTTCTCCAGGCTGAACATCACAGGTCTCTCAGCCTTTCCTAATAAGGGAGGTGCGCCAGACTGCTAATCATCTTTTAGCGCTCTGCTGGACTCTCTCTGGTAGTTCCTTGTCTTTCCTGAACTGGGCGAGGAAGCAGGTGTGGTCTGTGCAGCCAAGGCATGCTCGTCTTCAGAGAGCGTTGCTCTTTGTGACTGGCTCTCTGCCGAGGTAGATGTGATCTAAGGTGATGAAAGCCCATTGCTCTGTCAGGTTTGGTTTTTTTTTTTTGTATTTAAATCCCAGGAATAAGAGAGTGAGGAGTAACAATCCAGTCCAGGTCAAATGTCTATGGATAATGGCCCTCAGGAAGAGAGTCTCAGAGAACAAATCTGTTTTTCTATGAACTAGCATCTGTTGCTTTTCGTGGAAGTGCTAATCCTGGAGCAGGTGCTTACTGGGAGCAGTGGTGTCAGCTCTCTGGCCCTGCTGTTTGCACAGTGTGTTGAAGATGCGTGTGGGCTCACTGATCCTTGTAAAATGAAGGTAAACACAAGCAGCACTTGAAGACATTTGTAGAAGGCTTCTTGTTGCAGCTTAGCAGAAGTTTCTTTGCCTGCTCTAAGAGGCAGCATCAGTCATTGGCACTGGAAAGCCATTCCTGGCTTTCCTTGACCCTGCAGGATATAGCATCACCTGAACATTGGGCTGGGCTCTGCCTACATCTGTCCTTCCATTCCAGCCACTCTCAAGGGCCACCAATAAGTGTTCTGGAGTGAATAAAGGTGTATATTTCTGTTTCTTGAATTTGGTTATTAAAATGTCACAGAATGGGTAATAGCCAGAATATGAAAGGCTGTTTCTGCTGCCTGTACCTGGGTTTCTTGGGAGCTATTATTTGACCACCTGTGGACAGCTTTACTTATGGGATGCTATCTTTATAACTACAGGTAACATAGTCTCTCTGTCTTCTATTCTTCTGCCTGCGCAGAGGTGTAAAATGGCATGCATGGCATATGTAGTCACATGTTTATTTTCTTATAAGCAGAAAAATCAGGGAATACTGCTTTATAGTTGATCACTACCTTTTTTGTGTTCCTGTTGAAGAAGATCCCATGTGTTATAAACATGCACGTATGTGCGTATAATGTCTATACATGCCCTCCCCAATATCAGGACTTTCAGAAGATGTAGTAGTCAGGCTGATCCAGGAGGAGCAGGGTTCTCCTGCAGGGCCCACAGAATACTTCTTCATTCTTGGAAGCTCTCCCCATTCCTAGTGCAGCTCCCAAGGAAGTAGTCATTAGGAAGAGGTTTGGAGCTTTCTTAGGTATCTAAAGATCACAAAGCATGTAGACGTGTGAAATAGATAAAAAATGCTTTTATCCTTCCCCTTCTCTTCCTACTGTTTCTGCTTCTCTCTTGCTTGTTTGGGATTTGTGTGTAACCAAGATCTACTTAAAAGGTTTTTTTCTGGGGGGGCTGTCTGGCTTTTTGGATTTTGTTTATTTGTTTGGGTATTTTTGTTGTTGATATTTTGTTTGTTTTGTTTCAAATCAGTCAGGGTATTCCCCTCATGTACTGGAAATCATTTTCCTTATCTGGTTTTATCACAGTGTTTCTTGGAAAGCTGGGAGGAAGACATGGCAAACAAGTGCTGTTACGTGATGACAGGCTGTACACACAGCTAGGCCTTCAGATGACCAAGTTCTTATCCACACTACAGCTTTTTTTCTCTTTAAAATACAAATTCTAAAATTCTTCAAATCTTTTTGTGCAGAGGTGGCATTAAGATATGGTTTGTGAAGGTCAGGCAGCGTGGTCAGTCCTTGGGCTGCTTCCTGTAGCTGGAGCAGAGCACAGGAGTGCTGTGGGACTGGGCTTTGAAAATGAATGTTGTGACTATTCCACACTGAACGATTTCCCTCCCCACTGGAACATGTCATTGAAGCCAACTGAGATAGCTCCTCTTTTTCTGAGATGTGAGCCGAAATCTGTCCCAGAGGATGAGCTGCTTTATAACAGTGCAAAATGCTGTAGGCCCTGAAACAGTCTCTAATGTGTCTTGAGGCAAAGACTGTTTCCCATGGGGATTCTTTCATCTGACATCAGTGATTACTCTGAAGCATAAGCGGGAGGTATCTAAATACTAGTAGAGATAAATATATGATTTTTTCAATGTAAGTTGGATGGAAATCCACATGTGGAGATTTTCTATTACTCCTCCTCTGGGAAGTTTCAGTGAACTGCAGTGTTTCTGTTACCTGGGATGTAATATTTATCAGTTTTTCAAGATGAAATGTTATATTACAGTATCATTAGGCAGAAACAGTGATTGTAACAGTAAGCTTTGGAAAGCGCCTGAATGAATAGTGGTTGGCAATGCTCAGATTATGTCAGGAGAAAATAAGATTCATACTACAGAAAGTAGGGTACTTCTAGTCTGAAACTATAGGATGGATGCTGTTGTTTCATTGTACAGAAAAAGAGCCAGTATTTTCTTTGTCTGGAGAAATGGTTATTTGTGAAAACCCTTCTGAAGGAGTAGCGGTGCTGTGGGAAGTAGCAGAAACCTGATGCACACTCTTAGCTTACTACATTTATTTATTTTTTAAAATGAGAATAAGGGAGTAAACCAGTTCTACTGGCTGCATTACTGTTTGAGTTTTATTCAAGACTGGTAAATGCTCATGGAGTTGATACACAGACAAAGGTACCGGACTTTGAAAACCATCTGTGAAAGGAAACTAAGTCATTTGGGAGTGATCTGTACATCTCATAGTGCCCAGTACATCTGACCTTCGCTGTAGTGTGACAGAGAGGACTTCCCTTATTGGACAGGGCAAGTTAAGACGGTGAATGCATCTCCTGAGCCTGAGAAGCAATAGAAATGTGAGACCACTTTTCAAACAGCTTTTTTTTTTAAAGGATATTCTGGGCCTGTGACTGCAGAGGGATAAACCTTTATCAGTGTCTGTTGTCATGAAATTCAGTGGAGTTCTTCTGCTGACTTCAGTAGCAGCAGATCGAGCCTCGCGTGTTCCTAGCAGCTGTGGCACTGTTTGCTGCCTCAGTTCCCAGTCTGGCAGCATCTGGTGAGCATCTGCTCCCTTTGGGCTGGAGCCACGACAATGAGGCTTTTGTTGCAGTGAGTATTTTGGAAGAGGAGGAGGCTGCGTGAAAGTTAGTTTTGGGTAGTAGGTCATCACTTTTACCGTCAGCTTTGGTTGATGCTGCTGATGCAGTGATACATTGCCTGGGAAGGAAAAGATGAACAATTTTTCAAAATAAAACAGTTCCCTGGGGCTGTCTGTGTTATTGAGATCTCCTCTATGAGTTGGAGTTGGGAATATGGGTGATGCAGTGAAACTCTTCCAGCTTTTGATTTCTGGTAGCTTGTGATTCAGGTATTGGCTTTTGCATTCAGTTATCCAGCTGCTCCTACAGCCAGGTTTGGAGACATTGACTGATTAAATTATTTAGTAGTAATAGGTCCGAAGTACTCACATATGAATTTGCAAGAATAAGTCAAATGCTATTCTAGGTGGGAAAGAATACGTGGAGTTGATGATTTATAGTAATGTGAGCTATTACAGCTTACACAGAACTGGAAGAGGGGAGTTAGTCTGGAGGCATAACCTCTCAATGTCAAGGTTATTGCTTGTTATTAATATTTATACATGAGTGATATTAATGTGTCCTATAACTGTGCTGTGCAGCGGGATGAATTCAGTTTGCTTAGGCAGAAGAGCTGGGCATCTGCAGTCATCAGTAAGCAAGGCACAAAAGGGAACCATTAGAAGCCAGTGTGTGTTTGTGGCCCAGCCTGTTTATTGCAGGGGGGACCCAGAGCTTAATGGTACCTGCTTTTTTGTTTTGCTAGATAGATGACTTTTGTTTTATTTTGTTTCCCCCGATCTCACTGTGGAAGGTGTGTATACAAGCAAGTAAGCGCTGTCCTGATGGAGATGGGGGGACCTGTGTACTTGGCCTGCCACATGGCCCCTCTGCTCCTCACGCTGCTGTCCCATCCTCCCTCAGTGGTTCTGTGCCCACTTGCTCCCCTAGTCCCCTAGTCCCGTGCTCGCTTAGAGTTCTTTTTCTGCATGCATGTTGAAACTTTCTGTACTTCGATTTAGGTGTTTAGAGGTCAGTGAAATTTCTGCATCTACGTGTGTTTAACAAAGACAAGGAAGTAGTGTTTTTATGATGAAGGCTGAGCAAATTCTACAGAAGTTGGAATGGCGCTCCCGTTTTTTTTGAGTGACTGGGCAGCCAGTGTGAGGACTGTTTGATTTAGGGTTGGGGCTGCACCCTGCTGTCATGTGCGACCCTGGGGAGGAAAGGAGTGAGGCTTCATTCCTACAAAGCAGCCCTGCATACCTGGAAGGGTTTTTTGGACAGACACAAGGCCAGAAGGGAGCCTGAGCTCAGGGGCTTCGGGTGGCTGTTGGGAGGGGCGGGAAGCTGACAATGGCCAAGGATTGTATCCCTGAAGGGATGGAAGAAAGAGCTTCTCCATGGGCGTGCTGGGTGGAATGTGTCTCAACCCAGAGGATGTCTGAGTTGATTAGCTCAAAGCAAGCCAGAAAGAAAGGCCCTACACTGCCATGCCTAGCAGAAGGGAAGGAAGGTTCTTTACAAGACTTTTTTAGTGTAAGTTCTGTTTTATCAATGAGCCAAATTTCTTTATCTGATATTATCTTGTTCTAGTCTGTTCTGACGAAACAAGCCTTTGAGATTTCCTGTGGTATTTGGGGAGTGCTTGCTTTAAAGGTTTGGGAAGATTTTTCCCCAAATATTTGCTGAGTTGCTGTGAGCACCTATTCTAGCAAACTGAGCAAGGATTTTGCCTGCTTAGTTTTGAAATTAGTGCTTCTAACAGAGCAGGTTTTGTTGGGTTTTATCTGAAAAATGAAATCTTCATGTGGTTAAGCTTCCTGGGAGTTATTTTGGGACCATGATTTGTCCTTTTGTTTGTTCGTTTGTATAGACTTCTTTCTTAGACACATGCTGGGTATTTTATTGTGTTTTCACACAGCCTTATACTTTGATAGCGCAAATGCTATTTTTTTTTTTTTTCTGTGGGATAAATTGAAGAGCGTTGTGGTCGAGTAAATCTTTTCCCTAAATAGCACTGGAAAATAACCTCACCATGTGAACTAGTCATGAATGTTGCCACTCTGTTTAGAATGCACTTTGCTGCTTTTCTACTCCTTTAATGCTGCATCAGTTGAGATGAGTGAAAATGTACAAGAGATAAAAATCAGATTTAAGCAGGAAGAGATGATGAAGTGCTTGTATTTCTGCATTTCTTACAGAAAAGATGAGGGTATACTGCCTGTTACACAATGTAATATGTCGTCACTAAATTTTATCCTGAGGTAAAGATGACAGCACCGGTTAATTTTCCCTTTTTCTTTGGCTCCACTACCTCCTCTGTGAGACCATGCTAACACACGTTATTTACTGTGCGATAGCAGCGTGCTCCCTGCTGGAGTTGACTTACAGGATTTCTACCAGTGGTACTTCTGGGAGGACTGCCATATTGGCCCTTTGAAGTAAGAATAGAATCAGTGATGCACTCCCAGACATAACACAAACTAAAAGCCCTTTACAGGCATTTTGCAGTAAGCAAATGACTGGTGTTTACATTTCTGTTTTTATGACTGTGGTTATTTTGAGGGGGAAAGCTGCTACTGGGAAGCTAGTTAGTGTTTTCAGTCTTTCTAAAAATAGATGTATTTTTCAAAGTAAGTTGCCCGTATTTGTGCATTAGATATTACTCAGTAATCATAGAATCATTAAGGTTGGAAAAGACTTTTAAAATCATCTAGTCCAACTGTCCACCTACCAGGCACACTGCCCACTAAACCATGTTCCTAAGTACTATCTAAGTGAACACCTTCAGGAATAGTGACTCAACCACCTCCCTGGGCAGCCCATTCCAGTGCCTGTCCACTCTTTTGGTGAAGAAGTTATTCCTAATATCCAACCTGAACTTTCCCTTGTGCAGCTTGAAGCCATTCCTTCTCATCCTATTGCTAGTTATACAGGAGAAGAGGCCAACCCCTCACCCAGCCACAGCCTCCTCTCAGGTAGTTGTCCAGAGCTGTAAGGTCTCCCCTGAGCCTCCTCCAGACTGAAAAATCACAGTTCCCTCATTCACTCCTCATAAGACTTGTGCTCCAGACCTCTCACCAGCTTGTTGCCCTCTGGACACACTCCAGGGCCTCAGTGTCTTTCTTGCATGAGGGGCCCAAAACTGAACACAGTACTCAAGCGCAGCCTCACCAGGGCTGAGTACAGGGGGATGATCACCTCCCTGATCCTGCTGGCAGTGCTATTTCTGATAATAGCCAGGATGCCATTGGCCTTCTTGGCCACCTGGGCACACTGCTGGCTCATGTTCAGCCTCGCATCAACCAGCACCCCCAGATCCTTTTCCTCTGCACAGTCTTCCAGCTACTCTGATCCAAGCCTGTAGTATTGTATAGGATTGTTGTGGCCAAAGTGCAGGATCCGGCACTTGTTCCTGTTGAATATGTTCCTGTTGGATATATTATATATATATTGTTGAATATATTGAGTAATATTCTTTCCTAACTGATCCTTAGTCTCCAAGTATTAAGGAACAAGTAATTTTTTAAAAACTAGAATCCAATTAGGAAAATAATGCTTTTGTAAGTGCTACCAACATCAGCAACTCTTTTGTTTCACATTTAAACTCTGTTATTTTCATGTCAAATAACACATGAGACATAAATGATTTACTCCAAATTATTTGAGATCTGCACGATATGTATATGTAATGAATTGATTGGCTCCAGTTGAGTTATGGTGAATATGACAAAAGATACTGCTAGCATGGTGCTGGACTGAGGTTTACACTCCCTAGTAAGCTTAGAGTTTTGTCATGGGACTTAACGTCTGTATGCTCCAGAGAGGAGGGCAGGAATTTGTGAAGGGTTGCACCGAGAAGTGAGCAGGGGATCTGGAAGGTCTGTGCCAGCTGAAATGGAGCAGTAATTCATCAGTCTGAGGGCCAGCAAAGAAGATATGTGGGGGGAAACTTGGCTGAAATGATGTATGGCAGGCGCTAAGTGCAGCTTTTCTGTACACTTACACCATAATAGAAAAACTGTTCTTGAGAACAAACTCTACTCTTTAATATCATGGTTAAACTTTAATTACACCAGATCTGCCTCCACTGCTTGTATTGCTGGCTTCCCCCATAGTCATTGCTTTGCTGTGTGAGGCACTGGCGCTGTATGCAGAAATATACCTTCAGAAAAGGAAAGGCTTTGGTGAGGGAAAGTACAGACAGATCTCTTGTGAACAGTGAAACTGCAGATCTTGGTAGTTTGGCTGTGAGGCTCTGGAGGCTAAAGCCATGCCTCAGCTGACAGTGGTCAGTGGCTGCCTAGGATTTTCTTGGGACTGCTATGTGGGCAGCTGGGGCTGGAGCTGGTGGAAATGCATGGCCCTGTGGGCCCTGTGATAAGGAGGGAGCTATTACGTGTAGAAAAATGAAGTGGCACAGATGTTTGCACAGTCTCAGAGAACCCCAGATTTTTTTCCTATCTGTTTGAAAAGAATTGTGTTCAGTTTTTGATTTTAAGGAATGAGAGAAATCAATTAGAGTTTGCTTGCAGAGCCCAGCAAATAGTACTGTTGACTAACAAAACAACCAAGGACTTGGATCAGGTTTTCCACTGCAACTGGGTTATGCACACCCCTTTAGAAAGTAGGGAAGGTATTTTTCTGGTGAACCACGTTGCATGGATGCAGAGGGCTCCTGGCTGCAGGATCTGGCCTCAGGGAGGGCGGGATGTGACAGCAGCAAGTAGTAGGACGATGGATGCTGGGAGAACCAGGTCCTTTGCAGTACTTCTTCCCTACGGAGTACAGCACAGCATCTGATCCTGTATTTTTAGTTAGAGTCTTGCTGTCCGAAAACTGCCATGGGACAGATGTGCAGCAGTTCAGATACAGAAGGGCATGGCTGAAATGGGGACAAAGGATGAGCTTGTGCCCTGCCTAAAGCTGTAGAGAAAAGGAGATTTAGGGAGTGGAGGAGAAGGGGATGCATAGCCAAAGCTGAAAATGAGTGAAGGAGGAGAGAATCAATAGTTCATTAGATTTGTAGAGTGGAAGAAAGAGAAAAAGGATCAATAGTTCATCAGATCTAGAGGTACAGCTTGGGAGATGTGGTTGCTTAACACAGAAACGTTTTGCTGGAGTCATTGTTCACATTCCATTTTTTAACTAGTGCACGTCGTGCAACAGCATGTATGGATATATGTAAAAGATTAATGGGAAAGTAGAAATTAAGGGTAGAAAGCTTGTAAAGCCTATGTTAGGGAAAGGCCCTTGAAGAGATCCTGTTGACAAATACGAAAACATTCTTTTAGCTTCTCCTGCCCTCCTTCACCAGTGATGTCTTCACTATGAACAGCATTGCTCAATATTGTGCAGTTTTCAATTAGGATTTTGGTGAATGTGAGTTTTGTCTGCAAGATCTGGCTTTGTGGTTTTAATGGTTTACAACCCAGGTGAAAAGTAAATACTGTGCTGTAAAAGACAGATTTCAGGCATGAGTGTGAAAGTTTCTACAAAATGAGCTCACTTATTTAACACATGTGGGCTAGAAGTAGTGCAGTCATGGTTTCCATGATTATGCTGTAGGGAAATAATAGCTACTATACTATAAAGATGTATTTTTAGAATGAAGGTTGCAGATATGTAGATAGTATCAGATTGGCCTACCCTTCTTAGTAGCTGTAAATAATTTAATCAAAAGGGGCTACTTTTATGACAAAGTAGCTGTTTTCTATATTTTTATTAATTTAAAAGATTGTGTCTTGAGTCAACATTAAATGGTAAAGGTTTCATTAGGGACTATGAAAATATGCAGTATAATATCCATAGATACCTTACAGTAACACAGGGATTCTTTCTTCCATTCAGGGACATCATTAGATTTAAATATTTTTGTGTTCCACGCTTTGTAGGGAGAACTCTCCAGTACTGTGCTGACTACAGCAGGAGCGCCCACAGTGCCTGTGAAAATGGAAGCCATCCGTTTGCCTGCTTGTGGCTGTGTAAGAAATGCAGCAGTTAACCTGTCATTTGCTTTCAGATAAAATAGTGCAGGCAGGCTTTTAATGGCTACAAATGATGAGAGCCTCAGATGCAGAGTTCCCCATAGCGCTGTGAGCTGATGAGCGTGCTCCCATCCTCTGTGCATGAATAATGCATGGCCTTGCAAGCTTTAGTAAGATGCCAGTTAATTCTTCTGAATTCAAAGCTTTTTTTTCCTGCTTCTATTATTATTTATCTGCCATCCTGTTTGAAGTGAAATAGTTAACCAGAAGTCTACATATGCTGTTGAATTTAGGAGACAATTACATTGTGTGAGTAAAGGAGATTGACTGTTCAAATCAATGTTTTGTCTTCCCAGACTTACCAAATAACTCTCTTGTGCCACAGACATAGACAGTGTACTAATATTCAAGTAATTTTGTCGTTAGACAAAAGGCTGCTGTTTGCCTTCCACCCTCACGCCCCATATTCCCTAGCTTAGGAAGGGAGTTGCCATTTGCAGTGCTTTTTCCTTTTGTGTCTTTCTGTGCCCCTTCTGAGGCTAAACAAAGTAAATGTGTGTTGTGTCTTTAATATCATTTCTGAGTGGGTCAGAAACACAGATGTACCTTCCTAGGATCGCTAGGGAACAGAGTCTTGTGCTTCTGTCTTTGTTTATCCTGATGGAATATCCTTTTGAATGTTTTAATTAAAGCTTAAATCTGTTCTTCTGCACTTGATCCTGCACAGCTGTGGAGAGAATTTCGGTGTGCTCTGTTGATTTTAGCAAGATATTCTCTTGACTTTGAGTAGGTAAGGCAAAAATTTGAGAATGGCAGGGATTAACAGTGCACCTGCTAAAACAGACTGCTCTTTATAATCTGTAATTCAAATGTTTATTTTAAAAGGAAATACTTTGGTTGGCAGGCTATGAAGTGTGTGGTGATAGCTGAGTAAGCCTAAGCTTACCTGGATAGCAGGAGGTAGAACCGGGTCATGACATGTTGTGCTTTTTCTCAAAGCATGATACTCAACAATTTTTCAGCTAGTTAACTTGATTTGCAGACACCCATAAAGAATAACTGAACCCTAACAAAATGATTTTTGATTCATCACGACAAGCTGTAGCTGGACTGGAGAATAGAGAACATTAAAATTCTTTTGTAGTATCTAGTGACATTTACATACAGTCCTAAAATAGTTGAGAATAGGTGAGATTTATTGCCATAACATGCTAACAGCTCAGGGCTAGATCATAGTTTTTATTCATTGCATACTCTGTTGCATCAATTTATTGTTATTACTGTTATTGGTAGGGAGGAGATGGAGGGCTGGATTCACTGCTGGTGTGGAGCAGTGTAGCTTTGGCTTGATCACGTTGCAACAGAAGCTTAGGCAATAAAACTAAGAATTTCACCACTCTGTAGTCAGGCCCTCTCTGTTGTATCCAGTCTGTCTGAATAGCTCTCTTGTGAATAAATTGTTCTACTTGCATTGCTATTGCCTTCCCTTCTGCTGCCACTTGAGTTATATCCCAGATCAAATCATTCTCTTTTGCTATTTGCTCTCAAGTTGAGAGGTAGTTAAGGACATTATTCCATGCAGAAAGACCACATAACATCAGGAGCACACGCTGGTTTCTATTAGAGCATGGGGTGGAATGAGTTGACACTGGGGATGCTGTGCTGACAAAACTGTTCTCACCTCACGTGTTGGATTCTAAATGTGGTGTTGTGGGTTGGCTGTAATTTACTCACCCTGTAGTAGTCATCACTATTGTGCTACAAGTATGCAAAGTGCAATAAATTATATGGCACCAGCTAATTTAGTAGTCCAGAGCCAGTTTATTCCTTATATATCTGGCTCACTTTGTTAAGGCATTGCCATAGGTGAAATCAGGAAGGAAAGCCACTTACGTTATTTTGTACTGCAGGAAAAGCATTAGAGAAAGACATTTGGTGGTGGCAGAAGCAGTCATTTGGGCTGACAAAATTATCCAGTGCTTCCTATGCCTATTCTAATTGACTTTTTTTTTCCAAGAAAAGTGGTATTGTTATATAAGATAAATCCACAAGCTCTGCATGCTGTATGCTATAAGACTGGCTTACATTTTTCATAGTTCTAACAATTGTTTAAAATTCTTCTGCATAAATTACTTATGATTCTTGTTCTTCTTCCTGACTGTGTTCCAATGAATTTTGTAAAGGCTAATTACTGTGGTCCCAGCTAGAGATGCTCTTTTACATCAGTGTTCATTCACAACTTGCTAGATGCCTGCAGCTACAAATAAGCAACCCTGGGAAGTGTTTTGTCATTTATTTTTCACATTATACATCCCATCTG
This sequence comes from Pavo muticus, assembly GCA_016647715.1. Lineage (NCBI taxonomy): Eukaryota > Metazoa > Chordata > Aves > Galliformes > Phasianidae > Pavo > Pavo muticus. Next base: position 118,269 of record JACDJE010000406.1, read on the forward strand.
GTAATGGAAGAAGCTAATAGTTATAAGCATATTATCAACTTGAAATCAAGTCATTTCTGAACCACTCTAATTACCAGTTCCTTCAGCCACTGCTGTTGACTCTGAGCATCTGCACATGTGCTTGTGTGTGCCTATAAAGGACAGGGGCTTTCTTATCTTTCTCTTTTGCTGCACAAAAGATTTAGAAAAAGTCCTAATAGTGGCCTTCCTCCATCTGGGCAGCGCCATGCCATTTTCTCACTATGCCAGCTGCAGTCTGTAAATGTAGCCTCTTCTGTGCGTTGCTGATGGTGCTGTTTGGTACATGACAGCATCACTTTGCAGCCCTGGAAAACAGGCGAAAATGGTGAAAGTGTGCGAAGAGAACTCAAACAGAATTGTACTGCAGAAATGCAGAGTAAGTCTTTTCTGTAGGTGGGATGAAGTTTAAGCTGCTCTAAGAAAAGGCCAGTTGGTTAATGGAATGGTTGTATTGCATTATTTACAGTAGCAAGATACTAAACTCAGCAATTGAGTCTTTTTTCTTCTTCTTCTCCAAGTAGCTTCTGTGCATCTGCTCCCCCCTCCTTTCTCTCTGAGGATCTACAAGAATTCTATACTCTGGCTTTGGATTTTATTCCTCAGCTCATTTCTGATATTCTTCCAAAGCCACCTTTATTCTGAAGTTGTATGGTTTCCTAAGCAGTTGTTTATATGCTGAATGTTACAACCTTTGATTTTGGTCTGCCCTGTCTTCTCCCCGCTGCTCCTTTCATTTTAAGTTCTGTAGTGTAAGTTCTTCTAATCTCTTATTTCAGTCAATCTTAAATCAGGCTTAGAAGTTGAATTACTGCATAAGAATGTTAGAAACAATAGAAATGCACAAATGCAATCAGTTCATTTACCATATACTACAATTTAAAAAATCTGTAATAGGAAACTGAATTAGGGATTTCATTTTACACCATATCTGAGAAATTGAAGGGTGATTTTTTGTTAATTTTTGTTACAAACTGAAGAAGAAGAAGGTGCGATTGAGCATTTGCTTTTGACACGTGCTCCTTAATTTGCTGCAGAAAGATATGATCTCGGTCTATCCCCTTGACACCTTTTGCTGCCCATGTTAAGAATAAGCCATCTGTTGTTTTCTGAGTATATTTCACAGTCAGTTTTATTCAAATGTGCTGAAAGCTGCTGAAGGAAGAGATTTTTGTCAGGCACTTAAATATGACTAAGTGGAGTATATGACATCCAGATTTTCTCCTTGAGAGGGAGGAGTTCGGTGGTGGAATTAGGCTAGGCACATCCTAGCTGGAGTTCTGACACTGTTCTTGTCTGCATGAAGAGTGATAGCAATTCTTTCCAACCTGTCATGATAAACAAAACTAAGAAGAATATTCATCGTATACAATTAATTTGACAGGCATTTTTGCTACCAACAACACTATGAATTTTGCCAGCAGTCCTCAGGATGGCTCTTGATGCTGGCATGTGAGTAACCTCATTTCTGGGCATGTTTGCAGCAACTGTGGACATGTAGGTGAGCCCTCTTCTTTTTACCTACTTTGGGAAAATGTTCCAAATATTTTTTGTCCACAGTGGAGTGTTGTTGATAAATAATGTAGACAGTGATTGCCACTGGCTCCTTAGAAGGTAAAATACTAGTTGAGTATTCATGAGCAGTGATAGAACGTAACAAAGGTGAAACTTGATTTTAGATTAGAGGAAGTTGCAGAGAATCCAGCTTGTAGGCACTCTGCAGTGGGCGGGCAGGGTGAGCTCCCAGTGCCTCAGTCATCCCAGGCACAGAGCAGGGTGGTCTGGCAGTGCAGTCACTGCACTCATCTCACTTGTGTCACAGCAGTGCATGTTGTCTGCCGCCTGTAGGAGCAGTCTCATCCTTAACTCCGCAGCTCTTCAAGAGGGAATCAGATGTTATTTGTCCAGCTTAGATATTTATAGATTTATAGAATTTATAGATTTATAGAATGGGCTGGGTTAAAAAGGACCACAATGATCATCTATTTTCAACCCCCCTGCTATGTGCAGGGTCGCCAACCACCAGACCAGGCTGCCCAGAGCTACATCCAGCCTGGCCTTGAATGCCTCCAGGGATGGGGCATCCACAACCTCCTTGGGCAACCTGTTCCAGTGCATCACCACCCTCTGTGTGAAAAACTTCTTCCTAATATCTAACCTAAACCTCTCTGTGTATTCTTGAGAAATAAAGAGCCAGTCACTCATTTTTATCTGTGAAAAGAAAGAAACAAGCATGTGGTCTTAACGCACCAAGTGCCTGTCTCCCTGCTCCTCCTGAATGGCACAACTGGCTTCCTTTCAGACTTTCTTTCTCCAGTGCTGTTTTATAACTGCACAAACTTCATTTCACATTGAAGGCTCTGCAAATGCTCACTCAGTTAATACCTTCAGAGAGTTTTCGCACTGTGTGAAAGCTGCTGTAATGGAAACCAGTCTGGCAGAAAGGTCACCTCCTTTTAATGACTTGCTTTTTGCTTTCCTTTCTCGGTAATAGCAATAGGAAAACCCAAAAGTCTTCAGATATTGGAATTTCAGTGTATGTGCTTTGGAAAGGAAATGAATTTTTCCCAGCGAGGAAGACAGATACTGATGATGCATTTTCAAATGTTGCTTGCAAAGGTCTGCTCCTAGCTATACTTTCTACTCCCAGTATCTGTTACACTAAATATTCCTGTTCTACAGAATGAATTTTCTGCAGAAATCCCCCTGAAATTGAAAGTACAAAATCTTGTTCCTTGAAAAATGGCTTTGTGAAGTAAAAATTGTGTTAAAGCCAAAACCAAAAGGGAGGTTATAAGAGACCAGTACAGCTTTCGTGCTGTCAACTCTCCATCCTTCACTGTTGTAATTTATCAGCAAAAGGAGCCATACGGAGCCCTTCTGAGTGGAGCAGACTCGCCTCCTTTGACTTTCCTCTACCAGACAGGTTGCCACTGCCAAAGGAGAATACCAGTTCTGTCTGAGATGGAGCGGCCTCAGGTGAGTACCACTGGCAGAGCAGCCCAGCTCTTTGCATTCCTCAGTGAAGGTGCTGTATTTAGGAAAAGACTCTGGACTTGCTTTGTATTGGTTATCATGGTAGTATATATTTGTGGCCTTTCATCCACACGGGGTTCTCTCAGCTGTTCAAAGCTATACTGCAGTCTTTGGCAGGGCTCTGCCAGTTCTGCTGTGTCTCATGTCCAGCACTTTCCCTTTATTTCCAGCGCGGACAGTGGCAAGGCAAACATTGCAACTAGTTCAGCCTCGTGAGCTGGAGCTGTGCTCCTTCAGCAGCTGAAGCTTGCATTTAGAAAAACAAAATAAAATCATTTCAGTTTCTAGGCATTACAGAGTTCTCTTAGGAAACACTTAAGATGCAGCAAAGCTGATACCAAGCACCTCAGAATTCCAGAGCAGAGACCCCTGAGGGCCACATCAAGTCTGAAGTCCAACACAAGCATGTCAGCTCAGAAATAGCTCCATGCTGCCCTGCAGTGGGATGAGGTCACCTTGATTGTCCCCACCTACTTGAAAAGTGCAAGCCCAGAGCTGGCATGACAAGGAGAGCCTCATAGGCCCCTTCGCTGGAGGTGGAGCTGAAAGAACATTGCCCCAGAAGCAGGCCAACAGCTCAGCCCAAGTGGGCGGCTGTATCTGGGCAGGAAAGGGACCCTCTACAGCAGTTTTAGAGGAGGGCATGCAGGCAGCAGCACCCGTGGCATCCCTGATCCTAAAGCACCGTGCCAATGCCCCTCTCCAGGTCAGCAATGGCTGTAATTAATCTCTTAAAAGGAAATAGAAGGGACTGCTCTACCACCAATTTCAGGATTTCCCATAATTTACTGACACTTCCAAGTTTCCTCTCCCATATCTTCTCTTTGATGAGAGGAGCAGTCAGTCCCAGCTCTCTGCTCATAGATGAGATGCTTGTCTTCTCCCAGCAGCTTGGCTCTGTTCATTGGGCTCTCTCCAGTGTGCCCAGGTCTCTGTTGTACGGGGGAGCCCAAACCTGGACGCTGGGTCTCACCAGGGCTGAACAGAAGGGGATGGAGCGATGACCTCAAGCTGCTTCTAACGCTTCTCCTGACGCAGTCCCGGGAAGTGAGCGTTGACGCATCGAAAGTCCCCAGCAGGACTGAAGGTGGGCTGGGTGCTCGGGGCATTTCTAGGCACCTGCCCTATTGTGAGGTCACGGGGTGACTGTGACACTCTGGTGGTATCACAGGGCACGCAGGTGGATGGAGATTTGCTTTCTGGTAGTTGTTGCGTTAATAGTTTTGCCGTTTGCTTGCTAGAGTCGACCCAAAGTCTTTCACAGGGGCCGTTTCACAAATATTGAACATTAAATGATGTTTTGAAGCATCAGATATAACAGATTTTGGATTTCTGTTGACAAATGCACCAGCTGGAATAGCTCTGGTACAGGATATAAAGCAAACGCTATTCTGGGTGTTCCTCACGGAGAGGAAAGGGGACAGTGCTTCCTTTCCCTTCTTCTGACCTTACTTGTTCCTCTCTCAGCAGTGACTGACTTTTAACATGACTTGGGTGGAGAGTCAGGTACTATCGTAAAACCATAGAATGGCTTGGGTTGGAAGGGGCCTCAAAGACCATCTAGTTCCCACCCCTCTGTTGCGGGCAGGGTTGCCAACCGCTGAATCAGGCACCAAAAGATCAGGCTGCCCCGGGCCCCATCCAACCTGGTCGGGAACACCTCCACGTCTTCCTTAGTACCTTTCTCAAAAATGGGAGTGACGTATCCCT
>JACDJE010000406.1:124455-275677 GCA_016647715.1 Pavo muticus
ACAGATTTTGGATTTCTGTTGACAAATGCACCAGCTGGAATAGCTCTGGTACAGGATATAAAGCAAACGCTATTCTGGGTGTTCCTCACGGAGAGGAAAGGGGACAGTGCTTCCTTTCCCTTCTTCTGACCTTACTTGTTCCTCTCTCAGCAGTGACTGACTTTTAACATGACTTGGGTGGAGAGTCAGGTACTATCGTAAAACCATAGAATGGCTTGGGTTGGAAGGGGCCTTAAGGAGCACCTACTGCCTACCCCTCTGCTGCGGCAGGGTTGCCACCCACTCAATCAGGCACCAGCTCAGGCTACCTAGGGCCCAGTCCAGCCTGGCCTTGAACATTTCCAGGGGCGGGGCATCCACAGCTTCTCTGGGCAGCCTGTGCCAGCACCTCACCATTCTCTCAGTGAAAAATTTCCCTGACATCTAATCTATATCTCCCTTCTTGTAGTTTAAAACTGTTCCTCCTTGTACTATCGCTTTCTAACTGTGTGAAAAGGTGATTTCCCTTCTGTTCATACTCTTCCTTTAATTTTGGAAGGCTGCTATCACAGGTATCCTCTGAGCCTTTTTTTTTCCAGGCTGAAGAAGCCCAGATCCCTCAACCTTTCCTGATAGGTGAGATGCTCCAGCTCTCTGAGCATCTTCATGGTCATCTTCTGGACCTGCTCCAAATCTTTCTTCTGCTAGGGGCTTCAGGCCTGGATGCAGTACTCCAAATGGGTACTCAGAAAGACAGGGTAGAGTGGGACATTCCCCTTCCTTGCCCTCCTGCCAACCCTGTTCTGATGTAGCCCAGAATACTGTTGGCCTTGTGGGCTGCAAGCACACGCTGATGGCTCATGTCCAGCTTTTCATCCAGCAGACTCCCAATTCCTTCTCTGCAGGGCTGTTCTCAACGAGTTCTTCTCCCAGCCTGTATACATATCTGAAATTGCCACTTGACTGACATCCACTGGATGATGCTGGATGAAGGTTCTGGCTGCTGCCTGGTGCTGCTGGGTTTGGTTCTCAGCCGTGTGGTTATGCAGTCTGCTCCCAGGCTAGTGTCCTGTCTGAATGTTGTCTGAGCTCAACCTCTGCAGGAACTTCCATTGGCAGTACAGCCTCACAACTGTACTTAAACTGTTCCTTTCACAGTATTTTGATGCATTCCCCATATTTTGGTTCATTCCTTGTGATATTTATTCTGTTTCAGATCAACAGTTTTCCAAAAGATTGGCTAATCCAGCTTCCTCTTACAATAGCCTTTAATCCATGTAACAATACAGAAAAAGCAATATATAGTTTGCTTCTGAAGATAACTGACACCATTTTATTTTGAAGACACTAGTAAAGTTTGATGGCTTACCACTCAGGAACATATCTTAAAAGTTCAGAGTATGTGCTGTTTCCCTAGAGTGATTTATAATGGAAAGCTTAAGAAAAAGGAGGAGTTTGGATGGGAACACTTAAAATTTCTTGGCAGAAGGTTTTTGCTAGGGAAGCTTAGTTGTTTGGGGTTTTTTTGCTCCCTTTCCTTTTGGGAATGAGAAATTTCAAGGAGGAAATGGCCGGTCTGGGTTCCTGAGTGCTTTCTGAAGGCAGGCTTAGAGAGCGGCCTCATTTGCATCACAGACCACGTCCTTGTAAAAAATGCAGTGTGCGCTCTTAACCTGCTGGACTTGGTGGCCGTGTTGGGAACAGAGCCACAGCGGCTGAACAAAGGCAGCTGGCGCTGCTGCTGACCACGGCTCCTGCACTGCAGAGGGCTCGTATGAGCCATAATGAATTACCTTTTTCTGCTGGACAGAGTGAAGTCATGAAGGTGTAACTAGAAACCTACCTTCTTGTTTCTGAAAGCAAAAATGGAAGACTTGCATAGGATTGAAAGTATTCTGGCATTACATGAACAGTGCTATTTTGCTCTTACCAGATGCATTTCAGGTTTCCAAAGTGATACATTATATTTTAGCAAATGGTAGATGCAGAGATGACATCATAGTTGTTACATTTTCCAAAAATACTGAATTTCCAGCATCATAGGTGTTACCTTCTTTTGAGCAGAATTTCCCACAGACCTGTTTTAATGCTGTGGCAGATAGAGCTTCACTGAGACCCTGCTGGAGGAAGTTTATCCACTATGTTGTGCCTGCAGTGTGACTTGTGCAGAGCAAGGAGTGTCTTCCAGGGGTTCCAGAGCAAGGAGTGTCTTCCAGGGGTTCCAGAAAGAGTCAAAGGAATCTGAGAACTTCTGGTTTGCTTACTTCTTGCGTTCTGTGTCATTCCTTCAAATTCTTTTCTTTTTGGTCCCTAGATTACTGTGTGCAAACAAATGTAATTATTTTGCACATCAGTGCTAAAGTTTTTAGTGGTAGGCTGTAAATTTATTGCAAGTTTGATCTGTGTGGCAACAGATTTAGCTGTAGAGCAGCAGTGTGTTTGTAGCCCTTGTTGTATCTATTGTGTGCCTGATGTGCCATTTTGCACAAGATGTATGTCTAGAAAAAGTAGAAAATGAAGAGCATGGCAGGTATGGCTGCCTTTCAACTCAAAATAAATATGAGATTGCCCTTTTGTGACTTTCTGTGTGGTGATGTTTGCCTTCATTTTCTTTGAAACTTCACTTTGTCTAGGATAACAAATGTAGAAAACAAGAACTTAAACTGTGAAGGGGCTGTTCAGGAAGCGGGGCAGCAGCAGCTGCTTGGAAGAACAGCACTGAAGGGCAGGTCTGCTGGGAGCTGTCTGCCTCCAGAGGTCACTGTGCTTTGGAATCTGACTGAAGATGGAAATGCATGGGAGGCTCGCTCTGAGATCCTTTTTCTGTAAAGGTTTTGTTACGGCTGATAAACTGTACTGCCCCTCACCTTCCCCCTCTCGTGCATTTGTTTTAGGAGGAACCCTGAGCCACAGGCTAAGTCAGAATTTCTGTGGTCAGTGCCATGGTTTAGGCCTGGTAGCTTGGGGAAGGGACGTGTCACGATGAGACCTGAAAAATACACACACGGATCTGTGTTTTAATGAGAACAACTGGAGTCATCTTGCTATTACAAAGCAAAGCAAGCTTTATAGCAAGATAAAAAGTTAGTTGGATGGTTTTTGGGAAGGGAATGTGTGCAGAAGCAGATTTTCAGAGCACGTTTTTAAGAAGGATATGGTGTTCACCAGAGGATGGCAATTGTATGTGAAGACAACTTTGGTCTGTTCTCTGTTCATGTTTCATGACTAGCAGACAGCTCAGCCTTTTGAACTGAGCTAAAGCCAATACGTTATTACTTGGGAACATTCTCATTGCAGAGCTCCTTGAAAATGTTTTTCTGTAACCTGTGTGTTTCTGTAAAGCGCTTCCCAAAAGGAAGCTATTCCATGTAAGAGAGATTTCATTCAGATATTCTAAATAGCCTCAATTCTGAGGCAATTTTTGGAAGATACACTTGTTTGAATGGACTAAGCTGAATCTTTCATCAAAGCTGGACAAAATCCCTGAGGAGAAATGCACATAAAATTAATTGAGCTCTACATATTTGAAAGCAAGGATTTGGTCCTGCTGTGACTGCTGAGCACGGAAGAGGAACAGACAGTTTTGGAACAGGCAAAATTGTGTGACCTTTACTGTCAGTAGTAATTGCTAAATCCTCATGGATCACCCCAAGCATGAATTTGATGAAATAAGGAATATTATACACAACCCAGCTTTTTGAAGATATCATGCGTCTAAGAAGCAACCAGATGAAGTGTTTTTATTTGGAATGTCTTCAGTTTGTGCTGAGATCCTTAAGCAATGATGCAAGTTTCTTTCTATGAAGTTTGCTTTTGCTCAAGTATGCAGCTTCTGTTCAGGGCTGTATGGGGAGGAGAGGGGCCCAGTCCTGAACAGCTGTCACGTGGCTTTGATGTTTTAAAGGGAATAATGCCCTGGAAGCCCAATTTTAATTGATGTTACCAAACAAGTGAAAGGTGGTGATGAATAATGTATAGTCCTGCTTTTGTCTTGGGGAGGTACATCAATACAGGACATAATATGAATGCATTGCCTGCTTTTACTAAGCTGGGAGGTTATCTTAGAGACTGTGCATATTTCAGTCAGTACCAGGGCCCTGAATACACAAACCCAGTATTCTGATTATGTTTCTGTGAATAAAATTAAAGCATATGTTATTAAAAATATATATATTTCATTCGAAGTATTATGTGCATTGTATCAACCTATGAATTTAAATCATTAATAGCTGAGAAGATGTGTGTAGTTCACATTGATAATGAAGCATGGGGAGAGGGAAGTAGCTTTTACTTTTTCCTTTGCTGGTATTTTTCTCACTTGATGCAGTGCTTACCAGCCCTGAGCAGCTTTTGTCTTTTGTGAGCTAATAGCATTGTGCTCAGTCTTCACAGTCCCGACTTCTCAGTCTTCCTAGGCAGGGGTGAGCACAGTCTGCCTGCAGCCCTGGGAATTTCTGCAGAGGAAACCAGGAGGTGCAGGTGACAGATGCCTGCTCCATTTCTAGTGGCATGGTTGTACGGAGCAGCATGTGCATGGGCCAACTTCTGAGTTCCTGGCAAGCAGGCATGGTGGTCACTGCCCTGACCTCCTTGTTGCCTCTTGAGTTGGAAGATGCTTTGGAAGGATTCAGTCAGTCTGCTTCTTATTGCTGCAGAGGCTGGAATCTTCACATCTGTGCTTTGATATTGTTGCATCTGCAAAGGGAAACATTTACCCTTGCTCATTAATTCTGCTTTTTGAATAAGTTTTTCTGATAAACATGAAAAGGACAAGGAAATGCAAAAATTATCAACACTTTGGGAGATGAGCATGGGTGGGTAACGTTACCCTGAGCTCCTAAGTTTTCTTGCCCCTAGTGTTTGACTGTGGGCTTCTTTGGGCTTGGGGGTTTTGACTCCAGTTAAAAAAAAATGAAAACAAGCACAAGGCCTTGACTTCTGCTCCCAGAGAAGGGAGTAAAAGCATAGCCAAAATAGGTAACTCACTAATGTAATGGGTTTAGAGAACACCTTAAATTGAACACTTCCCAGGAAGTCTGGTCTGGGTGGCTGTTTCCACCCACTGTAAAAAGAATGACTCTGGAAATGTCACATTTCCAAATTTTTACTCAGTCACTGTGTGCATGATTGACTTAATTAGTGTAGAAACATCTGGGACATCGCAATGACATAGGCATATTCTTACACCTGAGGGATTGGTGTTTATCTCAACACTGTGAGTACTTAGGTAGAAAAAAAATATATCCACTTAATTTTACAGGCCGATTGACATTAGAAAAGACTTAGCAAGGGGAGAAAAGGCCACATATCCGTGGATAAGGGATGCTATTTAGCAGTATTTACCCTGGCAAAATTACCTCTGGCTTTCCTGAGAACGCTGATGGAGTGAAAAAGGCTGAGTTGACACAAAGGAGAAGGAATTTAGTGGGAAGCATTCTTTTGGGCTGTGTGTAATTCTGAGTCTGTTTTTAATATTTTGGGATTTTGTACTCTGGATTAAATACTGAGCTGAAGAATTTGTTTTGATAGCTTAGCATTTCATCTGCTGCACCATTATCACCTAGGTGTTAGAACAAAAAAAGCCAAATAAACCACTATGCTGATGTTTACACACCCATGGCTAGAAGGGTCTTTCGTTGTTAAACCTGAGTTCACTGAATAACAGTTTGCTCTGAGAATTAGAGCACAGAAGGAAGGCAAGGAGGCAGATGACAAGATATACTTAAATGCTTTATTAGGTCTGAAAATGTGGTTGAAAAGAAAGCAGTCATGGTGGAGTTATTATTATTAAAAAATACACATATATGTTTATACATACCATGAGTGTAAAATTGGACTGACGTTTGTGTCTCGCCTTTTTTAACTTAACATAAACTGATAAAAATAGTGTTCAGAATGTGAGGCTGGTAGCAAAGGAATCTATGTCCATATTCTGTTAAACGTAATGGTAATTCAGCAGCAAGCTGACATTCCACTAATGAAGAACAGACACACACACACACACATGCTGTCTTCCTGTTAAATTTTATTAATTTGTAATTTTGAAATGTTCATATCCCGAACTGTTAATAAAATAGCAAAGAAAAAGATGACAAAAAAAAGCCATCCCTTCTTTTGGTCTGGAAACTGTATTATTGTCTTTACTAAGCTCTGCTCCCTGCTTGGCACTGTGATGATTCAAGTCATTTATTGAAGTATCTAAGTATTGGCTAGTATAAATCAACTTACTCTTGAAAACTGTAACCTTCACATTTACCAGTTCTCAGATAAGAAAATATATCCTCTTGTAGCTAAAATGTTGAATTCAGCTGGTATTTTTATACTAAGATATTAGTATACAACTGCTCAAATTGTAGAATACTAGAAATATTTTTGCTGTTAATGATAGCATTTTCCCAGTTCCAGCTTAATTCCAGCACATACGTACTTATTTTTATGTTGGAAGAAGGAGAGGGTGGTTCAGATTTTTTCACTGGTGTTCATCCCTCCTTTATGAGTCATATGTATAAATATAAATATATATAAATCCACTCACATAGAGTAGTAAGCCAAATGCCTCAGACTACTACCTAAATCTCTTCGGGAAGCTTTGAAAATGTAAACATGTAGAAAATTTTGAAAGAATTTTAGTGCAGGCTCTCTTCCTTTCCTTCTGTATTTATGCTTGAAATTGGCGGTGTTAGTGGGATGATGGGATTCCCTTTCCTGCAGAAATGAGAGGTACACAACTACATGAAGAGATGAGTGAATTGCTCAGCTTTGCTTTGTCCCTAGATGCAGTGCTTTTCTTAATTGCCAGCCTTAAAGATTGACTTGGGAGCTGAAAATCTAGGTAGATCTTTGTTCACAGCAGCTTCTCTGCAGGCCAAATGATGCTCACTTTTGCAGCTCCATCAGCAAGCTGGTGGCGAGGGGTGGGCGGGGCTGGAAGGGATATTTACTGATGAAGCTTGTTTGACAGTGAATCAGTAAGAAGCAATAAATGCAGACCCTTTACAGTGTTTCATAGATCCTTCCAGAGTGCAGCCACACTGCTCGGTATGTCAGCCATACTAGTTTTTCCTCATCTTGTTTAACATCAATTACGTCTTGTGCAGATGGTGGTCATAAAACCATGGATGGATAGCATTGAGGACAGAAGGATCAAACATGAAGCTGGAAAGTGTGAATGGAGGAGAGGACCCAGACAAAAGGCACTGGACTCTTTTTGCTGTCCTTCTCTTTGTGTCTTTATTCTCTGGAACAGCAAGCTAGCGCTCTCAGGTGATGAGTCCTTACGTGTCATCTGAGAGGTCCAAAGAAACTGTGTTAGCTGGACCTGGTGACCTAGAGGAGGACAGGGAAGTGGCTGTGGCTGGTATGCTGCTGCCAGCCTAGTTCTCAAATTGCATTAAGCTTCGTGCTGTAAGGAGTAGAGCGATGGATGTATGTAGAATGGCAACAGCTTCCAACCACAGCTGCATCTTCTCTTCAGCCACTCAGGCCAGTGGAGACAGCTCAGAGAGGGCTTATTCACTCAGACGCTGCTGAAGGATCAAGTATGGGAAAGCTTTGCCCAGCAGTGCTGCCCTGAAGGGGTAGAAGAATTCAGTGTGAGCAAAATTCTAGTTATTGATCAGGTTCGCATCCCATGTGAAAACCAAGAGATTTTTCTTGAGATTTAATATTTGTCCTCGTGCTGGACCCCTTGAGATGCTCAGGAACACCAGAAGTCACATCAGTAGCAAATCATTCTTACCAGGTGATCTGTTCAGCCTCACCTTGAGTACTGTGTGCAGTTTTGGGTGCCGCAATATAGGGACATAGAACATCCAAAGGAGGGCCACAAAGATGAGGACAGGTCTGGAGGGCAAGAGGTTTGAGGAGTGGTTGAGTTCCCTTGGGTAGTTAGGCCCAGGGCAGAAGAGCTGAGGGGAGCCCTCATGGCAGCTGTGGCTCCTCACAGGGTGCGGATGGGCAGTGCTGAGCTCTGCTCTGTGTGACAGTGACAGGGCCTGAGGGAACGGCATGCAGCTGTGTTGGGGAGGGCCGGGTGGGGTCAGGGAGAGGTTCTGCACCAGAGGATGATTGGCATGGAACAGCTCCCAGGGCAGTGGGCATGGAGTTCAAGGGGTGTTTGGACACTGCTCTCAGACATAGGACTTGGTTTCGGGTGGTCCTGGAGCCAGGAGTTGGACCTGGTAGTCCCTATGGGTCCTTTCCAATTCAGGAGATTTTGTGATTGTATGATATCCCCATCAGCCATCCCTTCTCCTTCAGCAAACTTCGTGTTGGTGCTTTAAAGGCTCAGAGTGTGATAACACATAACCTAGTGCAGCTGTAGGAATACATAATAAGGAAATCAGCTCTCCATGCTTTTTTTCTCACAAAATGACCGTTTTCAATACAGGAGTGCCAGTTGTAGGCAGCAGCACAACAGTGTGAAATTTCAGGCAGTTTTCCCAAGGTTGAAACATGGTTGTAGGAGCTTGTATTAAGAAGAGCTGAGCAATGGTGAGTAAAGACAACCCCGTGTGTTCAACTTGGGGTATCAGAGTGCTTTAGAAATGTCTTCTAGAGAGCATCAGCTGTGTTTGCATGAAAGGAAAAACAACAAATCATATGTTCAGTATGAAAATAATTCAGATCGTTTCTAGTACCCATTTTGTGCTGATGGCGATTATGTTACTTAAGGAAAAAAAGTCCCTTTCAAGAAATGTAAATATAAATAGTAATGAAATAACAGGATCAAATTGATGTATTGAGCCTAATTTGCAATTTCATTGCTCCAGATTTATTCCAGTGTAATTCTGTTAATATGAGAAGTAGAGTAACGAAGTGCCAAATCAGGTCTGTTGTTTGCAGATCTCCCCCAGAGCTCATTAGCGTGTATACAATTGCATTAAAATTTAAATGATGCACTACACTAGTTTTTTGCTTGGTTTGAGGAAATCTGCCTATGTTGGAGCCTCTGGGTAAGTTAAATTGAAGCAATTGAGAAAGCGTCATGTAGCAGTGATACAAGGATGCAGTAAAATATTCATTGTCTCTGAACAGCTCAACACAGTTTTTATAAATGTAAGCAGGACAGTCATCAGTTCTGTCACCGGTCATCACTTCTGTTAATTATGGCAAAACTATGAAGAAAGCAACAGTGGGATACAGAAGGTGCTTTAATTCCACTTCATTGCCAGCTAGAGTAAGTAACTTTATTATCTAATATAATATGAAAAACCCATATAGAAAACTACTGTGGTAGGTTCCAGCTGAGAATATACGAGCTGTAAGCCTTGGAAATCTTGAATGAACATGTATTGGTTTAGTGTGATAACATTTAGAAATTCCTGAGAGGCTCCAGAGTACAAGATGACGGCTTAGCGCATCATCCCACGCAACAAGTTGGTCATAAAAAGTGCAACAGGTAGATAGAGTAGGCCAGTGGGAGAAGGGCAGACAGAGAAGTCAGACAGTCAGATGGGTTCAGCACATAGTTGTGATGCTTTGTCTTTCTGTATGCCTTTCTCTCGTCCACACATTTTTACTCCCTCTCTCAAAAAAGTGTACTTCAGGAGATTAACCCAAAAAACAAAGTGTGCTTAAGAACAACAATGGAAACTTACGATTTTGAACATTAGAATATTCTCATCTGTGTGATGAGGTTTTGCACCAAGAAACTCTGTCATCTGCTGTTACGCTGTTAGGACAGGAGATGTGCTAGTGAATTGAGGGATGGGCAAAGATTTGCCTAAAAACAGTCTGAATTTCTTTCCCCAGAACAATAAAAACTTGTTCACAACCATAGAAGTTGTTATAGGCAGGCCCTTGTGCAGGGGTGTTTTATGTGCCCGTTTATGAAGCGCGTTTCATGGAGAGAGAAAATGGAAGAAATGTTCAGCATATTTCAGTTGTCATGTTGCATATTGTTTGCACTGTGTGACTGCCTGTTACAGGAGCTGTCTGCAGTGGTTCATCCTTGAAACCTGAACTTTCCTTCAACTTTCTCAGTTACTACTTTGCCTATAAATCTATCCTTAACTCCCTGAACAACTCAGTGAAATTCTCATCCAAGCTTTAATCTTCTCACACCTTGATATATTTTAAGTTCCATCTTTATGGCCTGGCATGCACAAACTGAATTTAAAGGTGATAAATGTGCTGAGAGTAGAATCTATAAAGTTTGCATTAATCTGTGCCAGATTCTCATTCCCAACATGTTAAGCTTGAGGAAGCTGAACTGGGAGGATCTAAGGAGCCCGTTCCTGTAGCTTAGGCTCATCTCTTGTACAAGCACTTTTTTTTCTTTTTTTTTTGTGGTTTAAAACAGTATGTGTTTATGTTAGGTGTCTTCAGGTGTCTTTCCTACTACAAAACAGTTAGATCATCACTGAAATAACTGTCTCAATTTACCTTCATCCAGTGTTCAGAACAAAGCGAGGAGTTGTTTTGTGGAAGTATTTGAGGGTAGGAGAAAACCAAACAAATCTAGTTCAGAAAGCAAATCTTTACATCCTTCCTATTTGTGTTTTCCTGATACCCCCCAGGGGATGAAATCATACGTGTGCTTCCTCTTTCAGAAGAGAAGTGGCAGTGGTTCTCCCTCTCCCCTTCTCAGGGCATACAAAAACAGCATACTGCTGAGCTTTGCTGCATTTGTTTGCTGGTAAAATTTATCATTATCCGGATCTATTTTGCAGCTTCTGAGTAACAGAGCAGTGCTAGTAATCTGTGAGGTGGATGAGTAGTGTGAATCATACCTGTAATTTTTATTACTGTAAATGGAATTATTATAAAGCACATGTGCATTTGAATTACCTTTCCTAATTCGGAAAATGAAGGTGTTCTGGAAAGGTCCCACGTGTGTTGTCAGTGCATTTATTTGTAGATTTATGCCAGATTTGGGCTATGAGCCAGACTTTATATTCCCCTATGTTGCAGTGTGCTTCAGTTCACCTATTGCCTTTATTAAGGTGGACCATAAACCCACCTGGATGGTAAGAACTGCGTTTAAATACTGTTCAGACAGATGCTCACTGAAATCATGATGATGAGCTAAAAAGATCCTTGGGGCATGGTTAAAGATTTGCTTTTGAAGCACTGTAATAATATTAAAAATTCAGGTGATGATACAGCAGCTTACTTCATGAATGTCTGCTTCTGTAAGAGTTGAAGATAGGCTAATGCTGCCAGTCTTTATAGGTGTACCATCAAGTTGCGAGTGAGATCGCTGAGTTTCTGAGAAGTAGCCTGGTGATGTTGAAGCTACTTTGACCAGCTCTGACAATTAGTGCTGTTAAACCACAAATTATCTTGCAACTCTCTTCTTACATCTGCAGGACCTGTTGTGTGGATTTGTCCTAGACCTGTAGGCATTGTTCTGTATGAGTAATCGTTTTTTTATTTACAGACTGGGTAGGAAACCTCTTGGGTTGAGTCACACAGTAAACAGCTTCATCTTGGTTTGTTGTCTTGTTTATTTAACTCCCTTTGCTTCCAGTTCAGGCTGGGGAAGAGAACAATCCCTGGGCCAAGACATTTGTTTTCCTTTCTTTTAGGGTAAGGAAAGGGGAGAATGAAAGAGTGAACCAGCTCTGGTTATTTAATTCTGTGGGAGTGATGGACAGGTTTGCTCTAAGACCATCTCAGCTCCATAAGGCTCACCTCAGGACTTAGGCTTCCCATGAAGTCTCTGGACAAGGCGTTTACCCACTGTTCATCAGCATCCTTTCATTAGTAAAACAGATACTGTGTTACCAGTCTCTGCTTACCACTCTCGTGGATCAACACTAAGTCAGTATTTGTGGAGAACATTTGAGCTTTCTAAAGAGGGTTGTTAAAATATTTAGATATGATTCTCTATATATAGCCTTCCTACAACTGTAGACAGGCTACTTTTTCTAGGGAAGAACATTCCTGTAAGCAATGTGCATGTGGGCTGTGCTTAGGCTTACTAAACTGAGACCTTTAGGAATAATTGCAAAGCTTGCATTGAATTCACTGGATTTGGGCATGTGCTCTGGTGCTTTCTGATGACTTGTCCTCTCTTGTCTTCCTTGTAGCAGATCGCAAGCAGTGAAATGTGAAGAAGAGATTACAAGGAGATGTGTACTTACAGTCAAATGACCCATTCTTTATCAGCCTTCTAACAAGAGGCTGCTAGCTTTTGGAAATATGGGGGGATTCTTTTTCATTCTCTTCTCCTTTCCTCTCAAGAAAGTACAGCTGGAGAGCGTAAGCTGAAAACAAATGATACCGTGGAATATCTGCTTGTTCACTGCTGCTCTTTGAGGTTAATTTTTGTGAAGGTTGCCTGACTAAAGCTTTAAACAGCGTGTAACTGTGTTTTACTCTTAAAAGCTGAAGGCATGCGTAAAACGATTCCCCTGGCCCAGCACATGACATGCAAGCAGTGGGGGCAGAAGTTTAACACAGAGTCGTTTCTCTCTTCGAACTTCTTTACCTTCCTTTCCTCTTTAAAATATTAAATTTCAAGTACCAGATTTTTGGAGGAACGTGTGTTAGCTCAGCTACAGGGGGAGGGGTGCTGACATTATATTTATAGTTTTCCTTTTTTTTTTTTTTTTTTTTTTTTTTTTTTTCCCAGTCTGCTAAAAGCAAGGTGCTGATGCAGTGCTACAGAAGGTTTTATTTGTCCTGGAAGACAATTGCTGGAGATGCTGCCTATCAGCTGATAACAAAACCTCCCCATCTGCCACCTGCCACGTTTTGCAGAAGGGAACAGGATGGCTTGCAGCTGTGCATGAAAGCCCTGCAGGACAGCAAGGGGATGGTGGTGGGGCTGCAGGATGTGTGTTCTGCCCCCGAGAGCCTGCCGCTTTGGGCAGATGTGTCTGGGGGAAGTGTGACCATGTGCTTTGGTGTGCCCTTTTGAATTGCAGACTTCTTGGAAGTGTTGTTTTTCTGATCTCCAGAGCTGTGACTAAAATGTGGTGTTCTGAGGTATTCTGTTTATGTGGCTTGCTGGGTTAGACTGCAGAGCTCACAGACATCTATGGGAAAAATAGATAAGTAATTTCTTTTATCCTGTTACGCTTTCACTGAATTTTCATTACTGCTAGGAGATTTATTAGTATTTTTTATGACCAGTCATAGCCTGTGTTCTTTAAAATATTATTTGCAATTTCCTTTCTCTAGAATGTGCCATTTAAAGAACACAAGTCAAATTTTCCATCAGTTGCATCAGGGAAGTCATAAATATGTCAAAGGGGGTGTATTTATGTATTGTATTATGTGGGAGAAAGAATTTGGCCTGCACTCTGTAAAATTAAAACAATAATTAAGCTCTGGCAGAATGGTTGGAAGGCAAACTACTGCCTTACTTATATCTGTATGTTTATTGTATGTGATAATTCAAGGGTAATTACAAATTCCTATATACCCTAATTCACCCTAATGGAAATACTTAGGTCACGTTACCCTTTCACAGGTGTTTTAGTATCTGGAATAAGAAGAAAAAATTAAGAAAAAGATTAAAAAAGAGTGCTGTGGTCTGAAGCATGGAGGACTTGGTGCCCTGATGGGGCTGAGGGCCACCCAGCAGCACGGGCAGGCATCAGGTAGTAATAGAGCTTGCAGAGGCTGAGATAGAAATGGAGTGGTTTGGATCTGGGGCCTGAATGATGTGGAATTCCTGGCAGAGGAGAGGACGGGGGGGGAGTTGGTCAGTATCCACCAAGTAGGCAGCAAACAGAGACCGTTATGCCTAGATTAAGGTCCAAGTAGAGGCATCATGCGTCTCCTGTTTCCACGCCTCTGTGCAGCAGGCTTCTGCAGAGGTTCTTTTCTTTTCTTTCTTTGTTCTTGAGGCAGTGTGGCTGCACCTGATTCCTCTGGCGAAGGGGCATACATTTGGGAACAGGAGCAATGTTAATGTTTGTTAATCTTTTACAGCCAGAGATACCAAAGATAATTTGGTGGTTCAGGTAGGCATCCAAAAAACTCCTAAAAAGTTTTAAATTTTTGTGACTATGGTTCTCACAAAAACCTTATTTTCCAACCAGCTTTAATATTGCTTTTTTTCTCCCCAGACAATTGTTATTTTATAAAGTAAGGTAAAAATGTACTTCACAGATTAATGAAAGCTGCAAACGTTATGGGTTGCTCTAGGTTTAAAAATCTTTCAGAAAATGATTACTGTCATTTGGCAAGTAACTGCCTTCTGCTGAAAGCTGTTCTTTTGTACAAGCATTATGTAATGTGGCAGTTAATAACATTAATGTTATTGGATGTTAGATGACTTCAGTATCTTGACGATAAAAGCCTGTTTACAAAGATGAGGCATTCTTGTTGGATTGCCAGATTGTTAAGTAACCGCAGGTTGCCAGCGCTAAATGAACTTGCAGCCTGTAATGATGTGTGAATTGCTATTGCAGATGCATACTTATTGGGAAAATGCTCACGAGCACTTCGTTGGTCAGTTATGAAGTATGCTGTTAGAATGTACACATGTATGTGCAGCTCGGCATGGCTTGTGACGGTGTCTGCTGCTTGGGACACCTCTTGGTGGCATACAGCTCTGTGCCAGTGCTGGCAGTGCACCATACCCCCTTTTAAATGGAACTTCTTGTGAACTCCCGGGAGATATGGGAACTAAGCTGAGTAGTGATTTTTTTTTTCCACCTTTAGATCGGAATTGCAGCTGTTGAAAAGTATCTTTCTGTGATGTGACATCGCTGAGAATCTACCTCTAGGTAAAGAAGTTTCATACTAACCCATAAATGGGAAGATTCCTTTAGATGCATTCAGAAATGAGACAGCAATTTGGAGGGAGCAAGACTTGGAGGTTACCAGCTAAGCTAGGGCTGATTTTTCTTCTTGAAGTTCTGCTGGAGCCTGAAAGGAAGCTAAGTTTCCTGTGCAAAGCTTGCTGCCGTGTGCTGGAATATCTCACTCGGTTTCTTAGCCTGGTTGGGAATTCAGTACAAAGAGCCATTCTTGTGAATTGTGTTTTCTTTACAATTTTGTATTTCAGCTCAGCAATTCATTCCTCCTTTTTCTAATGGATAGAGCATTACTGGAGTGCACATAGCTTCACTGAAATGGCTGGGTATTCCTTCTTTCTGGAAGCTTCAGTTGCTCCAATTTCATTCAATTTTGGGCTATTCTAAAAATAAAATATTTGTTTAGAGTTAGGATAAAAAGTAAACCTAATGGTTTACTAAATACTTTGATTTGAGTTACTGTTTTCTGCCCTTGCTAGGGACACCAATCAGTTACTTAAAAGTTTTTCAAAGGTAAGCATGTAGAAAGACAGATTTCAGTAGCCACATTTACAGATTACCATGTGGCTTCAGAATATCCATTTTGCTACCTCTTGCATGTTGGAATATTCTCTTGTCATTTGCACTGTTGAGTATTTTGGATACACGAGGTCTGTGTGTGTGTGTGTGTTTTAGGTGAAGTGCACAGCAGTGTATGCTTGAGACGGTTGAACTTTTCCTTTCCATG
The DNA here is from genome assembly GCA_016647715.1 of Pavo muticus. Taxonomy (NCBI): domain Eukaryota; kingdom Metazoa; phylum Chordata; class Aves; order Galliformes; family Phasianidae; genus Pavo; species Pavo muticus. Next base: position 139,879 of record JACDJE010000406.1, read on the forward strand.
CTTCTATCTGTAACTGAACTTCCATGAAAACCTAAGGCAGTTTTGGTGTTTGCATGTGAGTGGTCATGCTCTTAGAGCCGGTGATGAACACCCTCCTGGCCACCATCCAGTTCCCCACCAGCAGTGCTGATGTCAGCCCAGCTCCCTCTCACCAGGCTCCAGCAGAGGAAGTGATGCAGTTGATGAATTGTCAGCACCAGGGTGCAGTTATGGCAGAGCCTGGGCTTAGCACCCAGCTGAACACCAGCAAACAGCACCTGGTGAACCTGAAAACATCTCTGAAATTACCACTTCCATGTATGCTGCGAGGCAGTTGTACTCTAGCCTTTGCCCTGCCAGTTTCTGAGGCAGGGGCTATGCTGGGACCCTTTCAGTCCTGGTTGCTGAGGAAGTGTCCCCAGCTGAGTCTGTCCACGTGGCTTTGGGGCTTGGTGCTGCTGAGGGTCGTGCCCAGCTGCTGAGGCCAGGATGCACTCCTCACTGCTGCGGAGCATGGGGTGAAGGCAGTTGTGCTCGGTCTTTGAGTCTTTACACACAACCTCTCCTGCCTTCTCAGTGTATACAAAGACTACCACCTGAAATTGGCCCAGTTCTCAGGATCTAACTCATGCTTCCTAAAACCCAAGCCTTTTTCCAAACGATCTCCATTTGTAAAACACTTAGTAAAAATGCGACGTGGGAGAGTATTTGCACAGAGGCGCATAGCAAATGTTTAATTGTCCCTCTGTTGAGTTAGGCTGCCTAAAACTTTTCACTCTTTAATTTTAAACAGCTTTACAATCATATAAACTATTTTGAAACATAATATGATTTCTTTTCCTGAATTTAACTTTTGGTCGCGTAGGACTATTCATGGCTGTAAGTTTTTACTTAAAATCCTGTTATTACAAATTTTCTGCAAACTCTTACAGCCAGCAACCCAGAAAATATTGCTTCTGTTTGTCTAGGACAAGCTTGTAGGTTTGTTTGTTTGAACTGCTGTTTCATAGAAAGGAAAATAAAGATAAGGGTAGTTAAATTTTCAAGTTGCAAAACACCTTCAGTATGTGTGATTCAGCAGCTGTTGCAAACACTTGGGGACACTTTCTTTAGCATTCCGGAATTCCCTGTAGAAGTGAGAAAAAAGAGACTCGCTTAGCAGTTCAAGCTTGAAAAATATTTTAACCTTTCCTTAAACTGTGTTTTAAAGTTTAGAATTAACTCTGTTCCCAGCTGCACAGATGGCTGCATTTTGCATATTCCTTTGTCTAGGAGAAAAAGAGACCATGTGATCAGCTAATGGCTTAAAACACTGTTAGTCCTCATTTTATATCTTCTTTATGGGGCCCTCAGGGATTGGGGAAGATACTTGGAAAATTGCTGTTTACGGTGTAAGACCTGCGATATGTGTTGTACTCCGTGTCCTGGAACTCATGAGCTATTTTTGCTCCGACTTCCTAACCTTGGTTAATGAATTTTATACCTTCATCCCTGAAGCATCAATATTCATAATTCTGTTACTTAAAAGTTAAAACTAAGATCACAAGTGTATAGGAAATGTTACTTTATTTCTATAATGTGTGAGTTCTCTCTAAAAAAAATCTTTCAATAGCCAAAATTCTACATGAAGTGGAAATGGATTGTAAGAAGAAACGGACTTGATATCTGAGTCACAGAAGTGGTTTTAAAGCTAAATATGCTTTTTAGGCTTTCAGCACACCACAGAATGCTTTGTAGGCTTTTTTCCTGGACAGTTTTTGGAGACACCATAATGAACTGTGGAGTCTACAAATCAAATGTGATGCTGGGATAAGTGACAGAAAATCCATGAAGTCAGTGGTGTGTCAATTTTAGTGTATAAAACCAATCCTTAAGCCTGGTGTTTTGTTTTCAGGTAGATTTTAAAATGATAGCGACTGAAGGATTGATAGATTAACTCTTAGATGTGTAAACCTACGTATGTGGGACATGTAAGAGCTCCTGACAAAACTGTTGAGAGCTGAACAATTCTGAGGGCTTGTAAGAAAATGTGTCAAGTTTATAAAAGGCTCTCACTATTATATAGGCACGACAGATTTTTTTTCTCACATTTTGGGAGCATTAATATAAATACTGCTGTTTTTATCCCATGAACACAGAAAGCTTCCTGTAGTCTTTAAAGCTCTTATATTTTAAAGCAACGTGTGCAGCCAAGCGCATCTGGGTAAAGTTGTTCTTGAAGATGGGCATAGCCTATCTTTACAGCTTGATTCCTATTTCTGCTGCAAAACAATTTCCATTGCAAGTCCCACAGTTACTGAGGTCGTTCACATTACTATAGAAAGGAAATGCTATGACCTTTCTGCACTTCCCTGTAACTTGCACATCGGGATAGGAAGGAGATAGAGTTAAGATGGTTAGAGATGCTGTCATCACTGTTTGGGTCTACAGTCTTAACTTCTGTCCATCAGGAATTTCAGTTGTTGTTTTTGTGTTTTGAGGTTATTTGTGTCTGTATGAGAGCAAACACAGCGGCTTCCAGTCTGCCGAATGCTCCTCCCCTCACTTATTAATGGGGTAAATGTTAAATTCCCTATAGATTTCTGAGGGTCCTTTATTTTTTTTTGCTTCCGATGAATTTCTGAGAAAGAAAGGCTGAGAGAAGTGTCACAGGAAAAGCAGTGTTTGCTGAGAAGTCTGGTTACCCTTAAGTGCTGTTTCCAGTTCCTAAGGCACAGAAAGAGTTTGTATGCAGGGGTCAGAAGTTGCCAGTTTAGTTCACGTTAACACAACATAAGGAATGTTGTGTTACGGAGCAGAAGCTCTTTGTCTTATTAGAAATCTGGAAATGTAGTAACTTGTTATGCTGCAACTTTGGAAGTGTGAAAAGTGGTTCTGTGTTATTTTAAGCCTTATAGCTGAGGAAGCTCAGTCTGAAATTGTGGTCAGTTGTTACGGGTGAAATGTGCAGCACTGTCTTTTTGCTTCTATGAAAGTTCTCGGTTACTTTATGGTTGACAGGTTTTTCACAGTGCCATTACTAGCTTCGCTACTGCTTAACACAATACAGAATCTACGTTAATAATAACACAGACTGTAAGTGGAGATGCTGAGAAATTAACTCTATCTTTTTTTTCTCTCCAGCGGAACCCCTGCCTTTAATGGACTTGTGCCGAAGATCGATTCGTTTTGCTCTTGGCAGAGACCGCCTGCATGACATAGAAATTCTACCTTTGCCTCTGTCTCTGAAAAATTATTTACAATATCAATAAGACGTCTAGAACCCTCCGGCCTCACATTGGACTACATCAATGCAAATAGCAGAAAATTGTTTACAGCAAAATATAAATTTTCGTGATGGACACTGAAGTGTTATTTAATTTTTAATATATATATTTTTTTCTGAATCAGTGAAAGCAGATCACTGTGGGGGACTACTAAAGAATGTGAAAACATTGATTTGATCAAGATTCATGTGTTATCTGTTGCCTGTTGTGTTTACAGTCCTGAAAGCCATTATCCTAAGCTGTCGTATGTTGGTTTATTGTTGATGCCTCTAGTATAATGCCAATAGAAAATCTGACCTGCGAGATCCCCTGTCATGCAGGGCAGAGCATTCTTCAATAATGTGCGTGTTGGTTTTTTTTCTTTCTTTCTTTCTCTCTTCTATATCCTACCCCACTATAATCAGTTAGCAAAGGAAAACTTGAAAAATGCTTAAATCTGACCTTTGGTATCCAGAGTTGTTAAGAGCTTTGAGTGTTTTTCACCCAGCATTATCAGCCTGTAACACCTAAAAGCTCTGACATTAGGGGAGGAGAAAAAAAAAAAGGAAGAAAATGTCTAGAAGAATGTGTGATTTAAAATCATCAAAGGAAAAATCTGATATATGTGTCTGAAAGGTCAATTTTTTGATATGGTAAGTAGATGCAGTCCGTTGCTTTCAAGACCAAATCTAGTCCCTCCAAAGTTCTGCAGTCTATAGCGAAGTGCTCACTACCCCAAGAATTTAGGATACTCATATTTTAAACAGCTTGTCACTGTTTTTTTTGAACAAATTTATAATTTTTATGTGGTATGAACTCTAAGTACTTGGTTCTCTTCTTAATGTACGTGTGGCTATAATGTTTATTTATCTGTTTAGAATCTGTGGAGTTCTCATTTAACTGTTTCCCATCTTGGGGTTACTGATTTTGTTGTGTTGTTTGTTTTTTTTCCCCAGCTTCACCTGAAATGTTATTAATTTTTCAGGCTCATCCCATTTTTAAGATGCTGCTTTCTATTTGCATTTCTTACATTTTTCAAATTATCAGCCTCATCAGTTATCTAGTTTTTAAACTGGAAGTTGTTGCTATGGCAGGATGTCAAATGTTTAGACTGAGCTGCCTTCAGCATATTTTAATGTGAATTTACTGACGAATGAAGAGAAAATTTCTAATAAAGTCTACTGTCCAAAATAAAACTCATGTCTTCTTTGATGAACTTCAACTCTGCATGAACTTCAACTCTGCATATAGAGTTGAAGTTCAGCTCTTCCTGCAGCTTTGTGAGTGTTTGTGTCCAAGACTGTTTTGGAATTGTTTCTTTGGTGCGAGTAAAGATGATGATACTGTAGGCGATGTAGTGTCCTGTTCCTGCTTTATGTCACTTGCTTTGAATGTCTTAAGCTTTTAATGTGTTTCTAGCCAGCTCCTCTAACAGTTATGTGCTGAGTTGCACTTGGAGATGCAATGATTGTGGTAACTTGACATTTGACTGTGTGTGTGATACAGGCAAATACACTGACATGGAGATGGCTGTCCTGCTCTCAGTCACCCCAATTACAAATTCAATCTGAAAAGAGAAATCTGAGGTAAAAATACAGCAATATGAGCAAGTGTGGAAGTATCAAGAGCAAGGTAATGTAACGATGTCAAAAATGAAATAAAGATTTGCTTCTCGTGGGCTTAACTATGCAAGTTGATGACTGTTTCAGCATTGATTTACATTTGGGTTTGCTTTCACTTAGGATCAGAAGTACATGCCGTACTTCTTTCTTTAGCTTTGCAAAGGGGAAGAAATAACAGCTGTGGTCTATTTTATGGGTGCATATTTTTCCCATTTGCTTTGCTTATAATTTGAACCTTTTGTCTTACTAGGTACAAAGGAAGAAGGTGATGTAAATGTATAACACCTCATCCAGAATGAAAGAGCAGTGTCAGGTGATCTTTCATAAGCCAGGTAAGCAGCTGTTCAGGAATGGTGGAGAAGTCATGGTACACCTTATTTTTCCACCACTAAAATCCATTTTAGGCAACAGTTTCCTAAAATTAACGTTTTAGTGTCTGTTATGGACTTCAGGTTCCTGTGAATAACTACAGTGGTGCAACAGTGGAATTGTTCTTATCCTCTGTTCTTTAGCTTGGCCGGAGATAACAGCCTTTTAATGTGACAGTAATATAGGAACTGATACTGTGAGAAAATGAATAGTGCCTTTGTATGTTAATTAACCCAGTTATTTTACAATAGGTTTGAGATTCCAGATGGTACCTCTTTCTCTATACCAAATATCCTTACTTGAACTTCCAAACACTTTTTTTCTAAATTCTTTTACTGCTGTTCTTTGTGATGCTGTGGATGGTAGATACACCCCCTCCCGCTGGGTTAGGCCCTGTTCTGGGAGGTTCAAAATCTTCTGGGTTTAATTTTCTTAGTCCGCAGAAATATTACAGAGGAGGATATGCCAGGGAGAAGTGCCAGTATTCGTGCTAAACTTACCTTTCCAAATAGATTCTCTTCCAAGAAGGCTGTAGGGAAGCCAGAGTGTCTGTCAGTATAGCTAAGACTGAGACAAGCAGTGAGGCTAAATCAGAATACCTCTTCAGAAGAAGTATCAGAACAGAGCCTGCTCTCTGATTTGCTGAATTCTAGCTCCTCACATCAATTCTCAAGGCTCACGTTACTGGAATGCAAACATTGTCAATTGTCTGCTTCTGGAGTGACTTGAGCAATAATTTATAAGGTGCTGATGCATTGGCTTTCTCCCAAAACAGAGGTCAAATGCTAAATTATGATGTAGTTGAAACTTTTCAGTCCTTCTATCTTGGAAGCGTGGGTGTGGCAAGATACCATACCTACCAAGAAGTCCACCCTCTGACAAATCTAACAGAGAGGATGACTGCTTGTTATAATGTATTACTACCATATTTGCTTTAAGAGCTCTCTTGTTTCTGTATTTTTAATTTAAAACCGCTTCAGCTTTCATCACACAAAGAAACTTGGGCAGTAGGTGCAGTGACTTTTAGCTTTTATGTCCTTGCCTCTGTGCAAGAAGAGCATAGCTTTTCTAGTCACGATCTGGAAGTTTTCCTATGGCTGATACACCAAGAGTAATAGAAACTATTTATAGCAAAATACGAGAGTCTTTTTTGTGTAATTTAAAGAAAAAAGGCATGTAGCTAGGAGCTGTAATGAAGTTGTGTCCTTTGTGGTGGGTAAATGCTAATTAGTGCATTGCAATAGGAATTATTTCACCTGCCATTTGGTCTTTAATATGCTCCCTTCCTAGGAAGTATTGAAGATACAGTCCCTTACCTTAAAGTTGTGGTTAAGACTGTGGATACGTGGTCAGCTTCTCTTCATTATTTTCCAAACGTTGCCCTTCTTTATCGTTCTGCAGGTGTTGTAGAGCAGGGAGCTGGATTTATCCATCTAGACGTGTTGCTTTCAAGATCGCAATTCACAGGAGCTGTAACCTCAGTGACCATTTGTAGGACTTAACTTTTAGACTTAGTAAAGCTGTAATTTCATAACACCTAAATTTGGAGTCCAGTTTGACAAGCTGTTGTCCTTTAGAATAGCAGCTGATGTATGCATGTCCCTGCTGGTCTGACAAAGCTGGTACTATGAAGGCTTTATTTCTTCTTCAGATTGGAGCAAGGAAAATATACTGAAATGTCTGCATTCTCATCCAGAGGTAATATAATACAATCTGTAGAGAAACTGCAACACTTAATTTTAGACTGTATGTATAGTCTTCTGGCGTTCCATGTTTTTATCTCAACAAGTTCACTGAAACTGTTTCTGTTGAGATAGATTCAGACTTCACAGTCATTTCTCAGTGTTCACTTGAAGCTGGGAAGAGTTCTTATGGAAGCAGATTTGCATGAATCATTTGAGTGTTTCTGATAGTTATAAAAAAGCAGCAGGCCCAAGATGCCGAAAAAATTCCTCCTCATCTCCTTTACAGTTGGTATTATTAAACTATAACCATATGTTCTCGTGTCACTCAGCAGCAATCACTATGCAGCAAAATTTGTATCAGATCCAGCAGTGCTCGTTCAGGTACAGTTCCCACTGACATCAGTGGGAGATCTGCCTGAGTCAGCACTGCTGATTTTGGTTCCCATGTAAAGACCCCCAAACATTTCCAATACATTGTATTGAGTGATATTTTATTATATGTAAGCAATGTCAAGCAGATGGTTTCTGCAGAAGTTTTTCTAATTTGGAAAAACATGCTGACAGAGTGCAGTTAGGTGAATGCTTTGAGAAGGCTAAATATAAAAACGGTGTCTAGTTGAGACTGGGAGTGCTATTCAAAAGGGAAGCGAGGCTCTTTGGCTCCGTGTTCAAAAACACATTAGTTTATAAACCTCACAGTGGTTTTAATTCTGCATGATTAAAAGAATTTAGGGTCTTTATTCATTTCTATTTATCTCATGAGAGAACGTCTGGTGATCATGACGTAGAAATCTTCTGTTTGCTTGATTCAAAAAAATATTTTAAAAAAGTTATTCCTTAGGAAATGTTCTTTGTAGATGTAGAGCCAAATATACAGCATGCAGTGGCCAAAATGAATGGCCTCACTGCCCATTTTCTTTATTTAGATTGCAGTGGTTCCTTCAGAGAAGAACTGCAGTGTTTCACAGGCAGTGTTTAAAATAAGCTGTTTGAAAGCATCTGGCACAAAGCAGAACACCACCCAGCTGCAGGTAAATGAGAGCAAATAGGAGCGTACTACAGTGGGGGCAAAGCTCTAGAGAGCAGCATTTCTGTTGGGTTTTACCAAATGCAACAGTAAGTAGTGCTGTGTTTCCATCTCTTCTTTTAGCCTCGGTATGGGGTACAAGTAAAACTCAAGGAAGGCTGTTCATGCTTCCATCACCACCAGGTATTTACCATTGATGTTTAAAGTTGAAGTGTCCTTTTCCTCCCCGAATGTTAGTTGCACAGCCATAGCATCCTGAAGCCTCTGCACTGACTGCTTGTGCCTCAAGCCTCTGAAGGATTCTGGATTCTCTGCTGTCAAATGAAGTCACACCTTGTTCCACATACTGGAACTTAAGGAATTAACTTCTAGGCACAGAGCACAGCTGCTCTGTCATTACTGCTATAACTGCAGAAACATATGTGGATACCCAAACTAGTTCAAATGCAAGGCAAATAAATGCACAGTAAAAGGCAGCTTCACCTGAAATTGCCATCTTATAATGAGCACAATGTTCATATTATATTTAAAAAAAAAAAATTCACAGAGGCACTTGTAACTGTTTATACATACCTGGGAAACTAATGTATGCTTTTAATTGTGAAATGCTTCTCTTCATTGAGAAAATCAATTTGGCAAGTTTACTGCTTCTCCTGTAACAAAATGTGAACAGTTCTAAGGCATGTGGCTGGAATTTCAATGTACACTTGGAAGTGGCTCCTCAATCACAGCAGAGGTACCTGTGGCATTATTTTGAGGCATGGAATTTAGTCTTTATTTATAGATAAATTATAACTGCATCTAATTCATGGGGATTAAAAGGATATGGATCCTGCTGAGTTAAGTATTCTATCAGGCCTTGTTTAGAGATGGAACAAAACAAAACCAAGCTACCTGGGTAAAGCAAAGCCTGGCATCAGCTGCTACAGCTATTAAAATGTTTACCAAGTTCTATGATCTATTTGCATAAATAAGCCCTCCAAAAAAAACGGAGGTTGTTTTGATTAAATTGGTTTCCACAACATAGAAGTTGAAATCCAGGTTCTGCCAGAAAATACCATGTTAATGACTTGCTGATTTTATTTTTCATTGTTTCTTTGTACGAACATCCAAAGCAACTGACAATTCTATTTCTTATAGTTCATGTTACCGTAGGTTCTTATATCCCTTTGTATTAAGGACTATTGTTTTATATGTAGTGCTCTAATTCCTTCTGAGATGCTGATGTGAAGCAGACATGCACTGTGGACATCTCTAGTTGCACAGTCACTGGTACCAACTATGTTATGCTGTGAAATTGTTGATTTATTTGTGGCTGGCATAGTAGAACAAGGATTTCTTTTCATAACAGTCGTTTGTAGGAGCAGGCCCATTTCCAGTCTTGGCTAACTCATTGCTAACAGTACTGAACTGTGGACAGCATTGTATTTGGCTCTTTCAGTAAACGTATACCATAGTATAAGTGGCTTTGGCTGCAAGAAACATATATTGCACTTAACACAGCTTAGTTTCTATGAGTCTAATGCAGTATCTCTGAAACCAGCACATGCATTAACCTTTAGAAATGTTGTAGATAGGTGCCAGTTAATACAGTAGCTGCCTCCTAGTCTGTAATAAGGACTGATGTAAGTCTTGAAGTATGACTTGGTATTTTTCCTGTTTGTTTTTTTTTTTTTTGTTCCTAGATTTTCATGAATCAAATTAATTTATCATTCTTTTTTTTATAATATTGTGGTTTTTGACTTTCACTGATATTTGAGAATCAGACTCTGATTTCACAGACTCACAGAATGGCTTAGGTTGGAAGGGACTACAAAGATCATCTAGTTGATGAAAAGAAACTGTTTGACAAGTCAAGTTTTCCACGTTCCCTGCAGTCTGATTACATCAAGGCCCCAGGTTGAGTTTGTATTTAATCTCTCAAAAGGAAATAGAAGGAACGGCTCTACCACCAATTTCAGGATTTCCCATAATTTACTGACACTTCCAAGTTTCCCATACCTTCTCTTTGATGGGAGGAGCAGTCCCAGCTCTCTCCTCATAGGAGAGATGCTTCTGTTCTCCCAGGAGCTTGGCTGCTATTTGCTGGGCTCTTTCCAGTGTGCCCAGGTGGGTTCTGTTGTACTGGGGAGCCCAGACCTGGACGCTGGGTCTCACCGGGGCTGAGCAGAAGGGGATGGAGCGATGACCTTGAGCTGCTTCTAACGCTTCTCCTGACGCAGTCCAGGGAAGCGATGTCCTTAGAGCTGAGGCAGAAGAGCTGTGCAGTGCCTCAGCCTTCTCCCCCGCCAGCGCTTTCCCATTCCCATGCTGTCCCCAGGTGAGGTTGGGCTGCCCACTTAGAGGCAAGGCCTGGCATGGTGCCCCGTGTGGTCCCCGGAACCCCACTGCTGCTCTTGGACCTCTCTCAGCCATTCGGCGTCCTCGGTGTCCCGTCTGTGCCCGTTCAGCTCCCACTGCCAGGAGAGGCTGCGGACGAGCTGGCGGGGGCGCCTGGAGGGGCTGCGCTGTGTGCATCGGGGTGAGACACTGCGGGAGCGGAGTGGGGATCTTTCCCGCCGCTGTTGGCTCATGTTAAGTTTTTCATCTGCCAGGATCCTGAAATCTTTCTGTGCAGGGCTGCAGATATAGGTGTGATGTGGGAATATTTTCATTTTTCAGGGAGTGTTGTGAGAGGTAGAAATGTGGGCAAACTACGTTTGAGTTCTGTCCAATTAGTTTGAACTTGTGCAATGGAAAGATGAACTCATTGTGGCATGTCTGATCGATTTTAGTATATTTGCAACATATCTTACTGTATCAGATCTAGCATTTTTTTTCAAGGATCAGGGTTTTCCCTCCATGTTCATTCTGTGCTGAAGTTGCTGAAAAGAAGTGACATCTGGATTTCTAAATTGTTCTTCACTAACTACAGTTGGGAGGGCATCTTTTCTCTTGAACTTAACTCCTGATGACACTGAGAGCCTACCTAAAAGCATGTTGAGATACAAGTCATGGTTGTGTCTTAACGGACCACATTCCTTTTTTTGTTCCAATGGCCCTGAATGGCCTTAGTCTGTATGCAAAGACAAATACACAAGAGACCACTACCAGTCTGCGATTTGCAATTTATATACTCTTCTGCATTTTGCTTATTTGCTGTATGCAACTTCTCTTGGGTCTTCTACTGAACCCTCATTCTGGGAAATGTGCTCTTTGACTTTCAGAGATCTTAGTTTAGTTTGTCTTTTCAGAAAGTTCAGCAGCACTTCAAATAAGAATTTATTTAGATTGAAGTTCTAGTGAAGTATTTCAGAGTAAATATCAATTTTAATATAACTTCTTATTGCTAACTACACACTGCTACACACTTTAGTATTTCTCTCATCTTTACCTCTCCCCTGTTAACAAATAGAATTCAGAGCCTTACTGCCAGCGTTTTAAAAAAGTAATCATAGTATGGCCTCAGTTGAAAAGGACTATAATGATCAATTAGTTTCAACCCCCCTGCTATGTGCAGGGTCGCCAACCACCAGACCAGGCTGCCCAGAGCCACATCCAGCCTGGCCTTGAATGCCTCCAGGGATGGGGCATCCACAACCTCCTTGGGCAACCTGTTCCAGTGTGTCACCACCCTCTGTGTGAAAATAATAATGAATCTGTAGTTGTATCTCACAGAGTTCTTCCTGTATGTGAAAGCGATGATCTCCAGCTTCCTGCTGAATCTGAGCTGGAAAGCAGAGGTCTGAAGATCCTGGTTTCCTATGTTACTTCTACATTATTTGTTATTTGCTTTCTCCTTTTGGAATTTATTTACAGAAATTTAAAAACACTTATTTGTTGAGAGTTTCCATATTGTACCAGTATGTTGAATCTATAGGACGAAGTCTCATATTTTATGAGACCAACTTGAATTGCAAAGGAATAGACGAATTTTCAGACTCAGAAATGCTTCTTACTACTGAAATACAAATGAGAATTTTCAATGTTAAACTCAGATTAAGAACTTTTAAAACATAATCAGTATAATAATAGTTACAGTGCAGGAGACAAGGAGATGAAAGAAATGATTTTACTACTACATTATATTCTACTTATAGGCTCAATAATAGATGTGTTATAGCTTTTGATCTTCCTGAACCTCCAGCAGTTCCTGTTTTCTAACAAAACACACCTTTCCTCTTTCTAGTAGGATCTAATGACTTAGCAAGTTTCAGCTTTTCAGATTCTTCATCCTCTACAGTTGAGGCTACAAAATTCTTTGATGGTGTAATTGATTAATTTGCATAAATTAAACTTGCATCACTAGTTTCAGGTTGTGTTTTGATTTGAGGATCAAAGCATCGGCCTACATACCCTGGAAGTTTGTATGCTTTTTAGGCTGTTGCGTTACTTTCGTTCAAGATATTATCTCTGCCTATAAATTCACTCCTGCTAGGAACAGTTGGGTTTTTTTCTTTTTTTTCTTTTTTTTTTTCAGGTTAAGCCAGAGTGTTTGGGGTGTCTTGACATATGCATCTTTTATTTCAAATTGTAGAATTTTATTCACTTTTAGTCAGCATCTTAGCTTTTAGGCAGAAACTGCATCTCCTGGGACAAAAGTATGCCTTCTTAGTTCCTCTCACTTATGCTGCCAGTTCCTGGAATTTAAAAGTTATTTTTTCAATTATTTGTTTTCTTTTGTTCTTGAGAAACTCCCTTTTCCTCTAATCCTCTTCTGAACTAAAGGAGGACAAAACTGATGCCTCCGGGTTCATCTGGAGGTGCTTCTCCTTCCATTAGCAGAACAGTTGAGGAATGGCAGGAAGAAAGCCAGGAGAATGCAAATAAACCAGAATTTATAATTTACATAGATGGGTTCTTAAAATCACAAAACCTACATGACTTGGAAGGCTAAGTTGGATCAAATGTTTAATTTCACCCCTAATAGGAATTGCTAAGCAATGCTTAGAGACACAGTTCCAGCACATGTCTTGGAGTTCTTCTGTCAAAGCAGATTTTCAGCTGTCAGTGGTTTCTAACTCAAGAGATTCTAGGCAAATGAATCTGCTTTTGGCCACCTGTGGCTCTCCCAAGGTCTCTGTGCCAGATGCTTGCTGTCTCTGCAACACAAGCAGAGCAAGGAGAGATCCCAGAGCATTGTTATCTGCAATACGCATTAAGTAATGCAAAGAAAAAACGTGGGTTCTTTTTTGCAAGCTGTTAAATCTGTGCTGCCTGCAGCTGCTGATGAAGGGAAGGAAGATGTTGATGGAAGATTTTCTTGAGAACAGGCTTTATTTCCACAGCACTCACGTGGGACTAAAAAGAAAATAAAATCAGATGTTAAGTCTAGAAGAAATTATTAGTTTATCTAGTCTTACACTTTTTCTAAGGAAGGTCATAAGATCTCACTTGAGCAAGTCAAAACCTTTCTGCTTGACTATGATACCTAGTTGGATGACAATAAATGTGTTTCTCATTCACCATTTTTAATTATATCTCATTCCAATTGTGCATAACAACAGTTACTGCTGAGAAGTGGAGGCTTTTTTCCCCACCTAAAACTGCCTGCTTTGAGCTGCTATCCACTTCTGATTCTTGTCACTTTTTTTCCGTGAAACTAAAGAATAATGTAGCATTTAATATTGTCTTTCCAGGTTGCTGCATGTACACTGTAAGCAGGCCACAACTTGATTGTATTTTGCTGAGCTAGACACGTAGTTAAATATTTTATTAGAAGGAAACAACTCTAACTTTTAATGAAATTATGTCTACTGCGTACATGCCAGATTCTACCTTCTCTTAAAACTGGTTTTGCTAGTCAGTGGTCTGCAGGCAGGTAAAAAAAAGTTCTTTTTCTGGCCCTGTTCCACACTTCATTATTTGTGTGAGGAACACATTATCCTTGCTTTTTTAACTTCTTTGTTTCATTTGCTATGGCATTGCTTTGAGAATCATGTTTTAGCAGCATGTCTATTTTGACCCTTATGTTTTTTAGCTGCTATTTCCTGAAATAGGTTCTCTCCTCATAATTAAAACTTGGTATCTTCTTCTTTGATATGTAACTTTGGCTTTTACATCAGCATTGTGTTTGAATATGTCTGATTCTTCAAGTGATGTCAATTTTTCTGTGCAACTGCCTGCTTCTCCCTCATTAGCTGTCACTCCATCAGACCTTTTCTAATCTGTAAATTTGATAAACCGTGATTTGATAGTTGCAATCAAATCACCAAGGACACTTCAAACACCACTGAAGTTGACTGAAAATATTTTTCAGTAATGTCTGACTGTGGATGTCCTCTCTGGGGACTGTCAGCCAGCCAGTACTTAGCCACTGAATATGCACATTGCAGAGGGTGCTGTCATTTGCTAAAATAAGGCATCACATACTAGACCAAATTATTTATCAAGGAAAATGTATTGCCTTCATTTAGCAGCTTAAAACAAAGTGCAGAAGAGGAGAGTTATGGGAGAGGTGGGTAAACAAAAGTGTGTAGTTGAGGAAGGGAACCAAAGGAGAGAAGGTCGCAGAGGGAAAAAAAGAAGAGATTTGTTACTTAGCAAAAGTATAGATAACTCTCCTGCTGACTGTGACCCAGTGAGTTAATGGAGCCTTTATGGTGATCTCTGGAAAACATTAAGCTGCAAACAGTTCTTTGTGGCTAAGTGGCAGGTTTAAATTTTTGATTTCTTAGCAGTTTTTCACAAATTTTATTTTAATGACAATCTTTCTGACACTGTGCACTCTCCAGTGTTGTCTGTTGCATTGATTTAATTATGTTGGTATTTTCTGGGTTTTTGTTTTTGTTTTTGACTAAACCAATGAGATATTATCAATTCACTTCCATTTGGTTATATTTCATGAGTATCTTTACCAGTGCTATACCAGAAAGCTAATGGTAACACTTTGATTTTTACCATCTTTTTCATGCTGTTTGTCAAATCTGCAGAGGGTTTGTAAGTTGGAAGGATGTTTGTAAAGAGGTGACACGTGTCAAGTGGTTTCTTCAAAAGACTGTGCTAAACTGAAAGGAAGTTACCACATGCATGTCATACAGAAAACGTAATTGCTTGTTAAAAACATGAGTTGAGATCCTGCCTTTGTTCTGCCACAGACTCCTTGTACCTGCCTCACTGTACCATTGTCACTTCTGCATTTAGAGATGTTTATAGGCAGTCACTAATTCCCAGGAGTTGAAAATGGCCTGCTGGAATGATCTGGTGCCTACTGTCTCCTAGTCCCTGCCAGACCTTGTCTCAGGAAAGCTGTGCCTGGAAACTTCCTAACAAATAGCAAACATCCTCAGAGCTGCTAGCAGGAGGGAAGCTCTGTGGTAGTGACCATATCACTGTTAAGGTTAACGCTGTGGTAAGGTGAAAGTAGGTTGTATAGGTTCAGTTTGTAGGTACTCAAATTTGAGGAAGGGAATTTAAGAACGGTGGGACTTCTTCGTACCATTTTCACCAGCTACCTGCAGAAGAGATAACAAATGAGAACACCCACACTCAGATGCTACCAAGTTTTTTCCAAGTAGCTAAATTCCTCTGGCCCACTGTGACACAGGTAGGATGAAGGGCAGCATAGGAGATTCAGCACGGAGAATCATACAGGAGTGAATCTATGCTGAGCTCAGTAAGTTAGGAGGGCAAGGGCTGACAGGGCCCTGCACAGGGAGAACGCTGAGGTGGGCCAGGGCTCCGCAGTCCTGTCAGTGCTTGGGGCCTCACCAGAGGAGTGAAAGCCATTCTTGTGCTGTGTTGTGCTGCAAGAAGGAAGAGAGGGTGGGATTTAGCTCAGGTGTGTCTGTGTCTGGGGATAGAGGAGGCAGCCCAGAGGATTGGAAAAGAATTTGGGCCTGAATCTTGCAGCACAGATACTGCTGAGGTGGAAGCTGGCTGGGCTCATCCCAAGTGCCTGGGGGGAAGGGGCCACCTCTCAGCCCAGAAGGCCGCGGTGGGGTATGTGGACACCCCTGTTATGCTGTTGATGATGTCTGCTCTGCACGGGTTCTCCCTGAGCCACCAGAAGTGAGGGAACATCTGATCGAGAAGTGTCAGCCACCTTCAGGTTCTGGATATAATTTTTCCTCTCAGTGTGGTCACACCCTTTCCAGGTGAAAGTCAAAACCCGAGGGGAAATTCAAAAGCTGCCGTGCACCCCTCAGCACAGACCAGGCAGTTAATAATCTGTTCTTTCCCACAGCTGTATTTAACTTCTCTTATTAGCTCCTCATGGCCTTAATTGCATTATTAATAAGTGAGAAACTGGGCAATTGCTTTGGTACTTCATGTAATTGCTGCATTTTTCTGTCATATCTGTGGGATCCAATTCAGACCGTAGCTGGTGGCATCATCTTCAGCCTTTTTTTCCTGAGTGAGATCGTGAGTTACTGTTCAACAATCCTAACCTTATTCAGATTGATCCGTGTCAGTGTTCAATACTTGAGGAGATGATGGTGGTCTGAGGTAGCATGGCAGGAGGCCACGAGCTCATCAGGTGCTGCACCAAGGAGAGGTGCTGTGGGCCATTTTAGGAACAAGGAGCGGCTCCCTCAGGATGACTGACAAACATTTGGGTTTTTCTTCTTATGGCATCCTTTTCAACTTTCCCAGAAGAGACTTTGTTGTGATAATTGTGTTATATTAATTTTTGCGTAATTGCATCAGTATTCTACTTTTGCTTCATGTTTTACAACACACTATACATAAACTATTACATTGTGATTCATTTCTATTACGGCTGTTGCTTCATTAGCTCCAAAGAGAGGACATGCAGCATATATTCAGCGCTTTTTGCACAGAAAGTTTGTGAATGTACTGAACTTCTAGTCTTGGAAGACTGCCTTCTGGTACTCAGCAGCTTGTGGTGTACTTGATTGCAGCTCCTCTAACGGTGTTTCAGGTTTCTCATAATTCAGAGTAATAGGAAAGATTAGAAAAATGTGGTTATTCTGTGATCTTACTTTCTCAAGTTTACTATTATAAATCATCCAAAGAGCCTGCAGCTGCTGATGAAAAGGGCAACCTCATCTTTTCCTCTCATCTCCAGGATGACTGTGCACTGCTCTCTCTGTGTTGTTGCTAGCAGTAGTTGTGGCTAGGCAGGTGGCAGAAGGGAGAAAACGAATTAACTTTCAGCTGTATCAGCAACTTGATCTGACTTGCCATGTACCAGCAATTGCTAGGGGTGACATGTAAAAGGGCAGGGGCAGGCAGATTTGAGCGATTTTGGGTTTAAGTTTCACTTGAAACCACATCTTAAGAAGCAGCATAAAAGGAGGAAAAATTCATCTTTTGTGGAGAAATACTGAATCTTGAAAGAGGCTTCTGTTTTGCTTTAATCTTTCTAGCCTATGGACTTCTACACTCAGCCATCTTTTGGCATCTTCCTGCACACAATGCAATGCAAGCTTTCTTGCTTTCACATTTCACTTTTTTTTTTTTTCAAATTAGTTGTTTGTGAATGAGAAATATTTTTGCAGTTTGCATGTCCATTTTTTTTTTTAAAGCTTCTTATCATGCTGCTTTATCTAGTATTCCTCTGTACAATGGAGTACTTAGTGAGCAGAGGGAAGTTGCCTGCTGAAGAACTGAGATTGTACTTGAAATCCTTTTGGTAATACAAATATTTCATCCAATTGTGTTTTTCTTTTCTTTGTGGCTTCTGTTGATCATAGAAGGTAGGTGAACAGCTGTTGCTAGATTATGAATGGTAGTCTCTTGTGTCTTTTTCAGTCTCTATGAATAAACCTTATTTAAATTAAGTACTTATCTATTAGCTTGACTGAAGCTTTCTTTTCACTTAGTTTTTATACATACCTGAAGTCTGCTGTATGTTTCGAGTGTTTGATATAGCTAATTAATTATTTTTAGACAGTGATTTTTATTGTAGCTGTATTGTTCATAATACATGTTGTTGATGTTCCTCAGTTCCAGAACTTTCCTCAGGAAGGTTTATTTTCTTTTTATTGTTTTTTAATTTTTAATATTCACTTGGTATTGAATGCTGTTTTATTTTTTTGTTTCCACAATATCCATCTTACTGACACATTGATTTATAGGCCTTCAGCTTTCAGGACAAAGTCCTATATCGTCTAAAAGACTGCCACAAACTTTCTCTGAATTTTCTTAAAGAAGCCTACAGGTTTTCTTTTCTTAACCACACCATTTGAGATGCAGATGCAGAATCCTTACTTCACTTATGAAATACCATAATCAGCTAACCTGACCAGGGCACAGTATGGTACATCAGCATGTATTCTCTGAGAAAACACACTTCTTAATGGGGATAGTCTGCGTAAATGATCAGGCAGTTTCTATGACGGTATGGATTCAGTGGAAGACCATACGGATTTTCACTTTGGTTTTGGCATTGTTTTCCTTACACTGCCACTCAGCGGTCAGTAATGGTGTGTCTGGAGATTTCAGCTTCAGGAGCCTGAAAAATTACTATCCAAATTGTTCAGCACTTTGTTTTAGGAGGTTTTATTTCATGATAGGATCGTGCTAGAGCTAAGTTTCAGTGTTCAGAGTAAGTCTTGCTACGTTGCCAGGTGAAAGCTTTTTTAACCACAAAGATTTCAGGCAATGTGATTGAATCCTATGCCAAGGACTACTGTTCTCAATAAGGAAACAAGTTTGTATTGCTATTTAGAGAAATGAGAGTCATGAAAGAGCAAAAAGTTTTGCTTCTTTTTTTTAATTCTCCTCTTATTGATGTTACATAGGAATCTTGAGAGGCTGTCTAAATTAGATAATTAGATGATTCATCTGCTCTAAAGGCCAGTGAAGGAATGGGAACATCTAGAGGGCAACTCCACCTAGCCTGAAGTCATTCCAGTGAAAGGAAAATTCTTCATATCCAGAAATGTAATGCAATATAGAGTTGTGATATTTTAAAATTCAGAAATATTCTAATTACACTTAGATAATCAAATGCATCTGAATGCAAAATATTACTTTACAGATAAGTGAATTATCTCAATTTTAGTGTTTACATAATTGTTTTAAAATTTTTTATTAAAGACGTTGCAAAGTGGTGAAAGGTCTTGGTCAAGTAATCATAAGGAGTATTTTGGTCCTCTTTGTTTTCCAGAACCATTTTATGTTCCATATGCATTTTGATCGGTAGTGGAGACTTTACAAGACGTTGCACATCAGGAGTAGCAATTCAATTTTAGAGGAACAATTGCAGGTGAGGCACTGTACATCACTTTTTTTGGATGAGTGAGGAAATTAGCAGGACCTTCCTGGGGTCTGTTCTTGAGCTGCAGATAACTGTGTGTACGCTAGTACTTTTCTATGAACGTTCGTCAGGCTTGAAGCTCTTTGAAGCAGGTAGCCTTGTTAGAATTGCTTACAGAACTGTCAGTAGAAAGGATGATAAAAGGAAGAAGAGAAGATGATATGTTGAATTATATAGGCAGAGATGCGGAATAGAGGACGGGGAAGGCAGCTCTTGGAGGTGGTGTGTGCTGCTCTGGGCTGCTGCCATGCAGCACTGGCTGCGTCACAACAGGAAGGAAATCAACTGTGGCACACTGTGCTGGTCAGCAGTTAGAATGAAACCCAGTCCCAAGACATCAAGTTAAAGAAATTTCTTTTTTTTTTTTTAATCCCCTGTTAGACAATAAACTGGAGATTTATGTTTTGGAAGGAGGGGGTGAAGCAGGTGGAAGCAGATGGTTTGTGGTGATTACCAATAGAAATTTGAGAGAAGAAATGTGAGAGCCAGGAATAAATAAGGGGCTTGAACAACATATTTCTACACTGAAATAAATGAGCTGAATGAAGCTGCAATTCAGCAAGAGCTTTTCAAAAGCATCTCCAAATCCTGCCTTATTCAGCAACAGGGTAGGTTTTCAAAAATGCCAGCCTGCAAGTGAACAACACTTAGTAGTCTGCTGAATTATGAGAGTGCTCTTGAAAATCTTACACCATAATAAGGAAGTTCGGAAGGACATCTCAAGTGAGGACAGTCCTTAAGGGTTTATGTCCATTTCTGAATCAAGTCTGTAAGTGTTACTTCCATGACAAATTGATTTTCAGAAAGCTTAGGGACAGCATTTAAAAATTTAAAAACAATTAAATGTTCTCTTGAATTAGAGCCCAGCTTAGCTGGACGAAACAGCTGAAGCTGATAAGATAAATTCATCGAGAACATCTAGAAATTGTTCTGGGAGCAACATGAGTGGAAATTGGGAAGACAAGCTTAAACTGAAAAGGATTGATTTAAAATCTAGAAAAAGTGTGCTAATTCACAGAATCACAGAATCACTAAGGTTGGAAAAGACCTATAAGATCATCCAGTCCAACCATCCACCTATCACCAATGGTTCTCGCTAAACTATATCCCTCAACACAACATCCAAACATTCCTTGAACACCTCCAGGGTCGGTGACTCCACCACCTCCCTGGGCAGCCCATTCCAGTGCCTGACCACTCTTTCAGAGAAGTAGTATTTCCTAATATCCAGCCTGAATCTTCCCTGGCACAGCTTGAAACCATTCCCTCTAGTCCTATCACCAGTTACACGAGAGAAGAGGCCGACCCCCAGCTCACTACAACCTCCCTTCAGGTAGTTATAGAGAGCAATAAGGTCTCCCCTGAGCCTCCTCTTCTCCAGACTGAACAATCCCAGCTCCCTCAGCCGCTCCTCATAAGGCCTGTGCTCCAGACCCCTCACCAGCTTTGTTGCCCTTCTTTGAACACGTTCCAGGGCCTCAATGTCTTTCTTGCAGTGAGGGGCCCAGAACTGGACACAGTACTCAAGGTGCGGCCTCACCAGAGCTGAGTACAGGGGGACAATTACTTCCCTGCTCCTGCTGGTCACACTACTTCTGATACAAGCCAGGATGCCATTGGCCTTCTTGGCCACCCAGGCACACTGCTGGCTCATGTTCAGCCGAGCGTCAACCAACACCCCCAGGTCCATTTCCTCTACACAGTCTTCTAGCCACTCCGCCCCAAGCCTGTAGCGTTGCTTGGGGTTGCTGTGGCCAAAGTGTAGGACCCGACATTTGGTCTTATTAAACCTCATCCCATTGGCTTCAGCCCAGCTATCCAGCCTGTCCAGATCCCTCTGTAGGGCCTCGCTACCCCCAGGCAGATCGACACTTCCAGCCAACTTGGTGTCATCTGCAAACTTACTGAGGGTGCACTCAATGCCCTCATCCAGGTCATCAATAAAGATATTGAAGAGGACAGGCCCCAGCACCGACCCCTGGGGAACACCACTCGTGACCGGTCGCCAGCTGGATTTAGCTCCATTGACCACCACTCTCTGGGCCCGGCCCTCCAGCCAGTTCCTTACCCAGCCAAGAGTGTACCTGTCCAAGCCACGGACTGCCAGCTTCTGCAGGAGAATAGTGTGGGAGACAGTGTCAAAGGCTTTGCTGAAGTCTAGGTAGACTACATCAACAGCCTTTCCCTCATCCACCAGGCGGGTCACTAGATCATAGAAGGAGATCAGGTTGGTCAAGCAGGACCTGCCCTTCGTGAACCCATGCTGGCTAGGCCTGATCCCCCGGTTGTCCCGCACTTGCCGCGTGATCTCCCTCAAGACAATCTATTCCATAACCTTCCCTGGCACCGAGGTCAGGCTAACAGGCCTGTAGTTCCCCGGGTCCTCCTTACAGCCCTTCTTGTAGATGGGAGTCACATTGGCAAGCCTCCAGTCTTCTGGTACTTCACCAGTCAACAAGGAGCGCTGATGATAGATGATGGAAAGCGGCTCGGCTATCACCTCCGCCAGTTCCCTCAGCACTCTCGGGTGAATCTCATCCGGCCCCATGGACTTGTGACAGTCCAGTTGGAGTAGCAGGTCTCTGACTGTTTCCTCCTGAATTGTGGGTGGTTTAGTCTGCTCCCCAGCCGAGACTACCAGGTCAAAAAGTGGAGTACCCTGAGGATAACTGGTCTGACCTTTAAAGACAGACGTAAAGAAGGCATTCAGGACCTCTGCCTTTTCCTTATCCTCAGTAGTCAGTTTTTTTTCTTTACCTTTCCTCATGCATCATCCTCATCCAGTCATGAATGGCTGTTTAAAACAAAGGCAAATATACGCATATAGGAAATATACAGGTCCTGGGACCAGCGAGCATTCTGCATTTCTCCTTGGAAAATAAGCTTCTTGAGGCAGGAATAACTAACAGAGTAACGGAGTAGTAGTGCTCTCTATTTAAAACTTTCTTACTTATTAATCACCCAAATCAGTACAAGCTATCTTCTCTCGAAGTTTAGGCTTTCACAGTTCATGAAAATGTGAAGTTAGTCATGCAAAATAATTCTGTCACCACTCTGTAACAAATCTTTAAGGTTTATTGAACACATTTGAAAGTATTCCAGGAGAACAGCTGCATAGGATTAATCATTCTCAGGGTGAAAGCTGAATTTTTCAGACGTTTGCATGCACTTCACAGTCTCTCAGAAAAATAGCCTGTTCCTATTTAAAAGCTGAAATGAATCAGCAGTTATTTTTAACAAATTTGTTGTCTTGACTAAGCAATCAACTAACAGAAACCTTTGGCAATCTTTGAGTTGCAACTGAGCCTTCTTGGGTATGAGCTTTCATTAAATTCCAGCCCCAGAGCAGCACCTGATGGATGTCCAGTCCCCATGTGCAGTTAGGTTGGGGTCAGGCCCTGCTCTTCATTTGGCACTTGGTGTCTCAGAGCCTCCACAGCCAGCTGCTTTCATGGTGTTTCATGGTGCGTGGTGGTCACCTCACTTGGGGTGGGTGAGGTCATCACTACTTACCTTGTATTGATGGCATGAATTTAACAGATGTCTGCAGTCTCCTGGGTTACTGAGTATATCCAAATTCATACGCATGCCAAAAATAACAGAAGCTGTAATTTATTTTTATCTCATCTGGTTTTGTTTTCTTTAAGCAAAGGGAAGCAGATAAATAACTTATGATATAAGGTAATTATCTGTTTGGAGAAATTTCATGGTCCAAATCACCTGCTGGTTTACCAGGATGAGAGTTTTGTTATCTTTTTCCATAGCGATAGTTGTATCAGTCTTAGTTGATAGGAATGCTAAAGTCTGTGGGGCAAAAGCTTTGATGAAACAGCAGCCTTTGCTTTGTGGAAGCATTTTTCTGCAAGTTAGTGATTCCTCCTGATGTATTAAGATCAGTTGGAATTTCCATTTTAAATCTAGAAAATTAATTACCTTTTCTCCTTATAAGAATGGACCTCCTCATTCTTATCTTGCATGTGCCACTGTGTTTGTGGGAACAACTCCGTGAAAAAACAGATCAGAATGAGAACTCGGAGTGTTCTGGACAATGGGTCTGGACTTTTTTTGTGGAAACTTTTTGAGAAGATTTCTGAAGAAGCACAGAGGTCACCAGCTGGCAGACTGCTCTACTGAATTTTGGAGCAATAACTGAACGGTAAGTGACCCAGCAAGGACAAGACATGCTATCAGCTGCGGCGAAATGGTCTGTTATTTTGTACTGTAACTATCTTCAAGGATATTCAAAATAGAAATGTCATTTTTTTTGCAATACAGGCCAAAAACCTAGAATTCTGGTCTATATCCTTAATTGTTATTATTGAATGTGATGTACTTTTCCGGCTTACTTCGAAGTTCAGGCAAAAGAAAAATGCATAAGTAAGAAAACTGTGTGTGAGCATTGCTCAAGTGAGCCTGCTAGACTTTTCTAACCAGAATCCCAGAACAGCAAGAGGTTGCATTCGAATAATTGAATGTCCTGCATGCCATCCCAGTGGTTGTGGGATTCAGTAACCGCTGTGCACCTGGCGCCAGGCAGCGTCTGCATTTTCAGAGTGTTTCTCTGGATGAGAGTGATCCAGCTGTCAAATGATGGGTCTGCAGAACAAAAAGATAAGCATTATACAGATGTATGAAACTCTCGTCAGATTTCTGAAAGAGCGAAGTTCTGTCTCGTTTCTGGAAGAGCAAAGTTTAAAAGGAATTCATTGAAAGTAAGCCAACAAAAAACAGCCAGCACTAATTTTTTAGGACAAAAATAACGTAATCATGGCAGGGGATAAGCCAAATACTAAGCAGGAGACAATTGCATAATTTTAGGAGTATAGAACTGAGCTAAAACAGGGTTGCATGAAACCACACACAAACGCATAAATTATTAAAATCTGTTGCTGCAATTACTCAGATGCTCAGTAGAGTGAATTAAAACTTGCCTGCAAAGAACTGAACAAGAATCCTTTAACCCTACTACTGCTGTTTATAAGCTTGCTTGGTGCTTATGGTTTATATGTCTGGAAAAGGGATAATGTTTTATCTGCTACATGAAATTTGCTTTTGAAGGAAGTGTATTAAATCAATGACAAAAAAGCATACCAATCTCATAGTGACTATTTTTTTAAAGTTATTCACTGAAGGAAAAGTGATGTTCTGCTGTCCAACATCAAACCCTTAGTACCAGAGTTTTGAGTAGTATTGTTCCATCACTGTACCTTTGCTTCTTACCATCAGAATGGTGCCAGTAGAGACTAAAATATTTCAGCCAGCTTAATTTATATGAAGGTGTAACAAATGCTAGTGTTCATTCTGATGTAGTAATTTTTCTTTGCCAGAACTTAAAGTAATTTTTAATGGTACTTACGTATATGTTAAGTGGTTGGGGATACTGAGGCTGGTCACAGGGCCATATCCACGGGCCAGTGCAACAGTGAAAATCTCTTGATAGGTAGCTGTTTACATGCTGTAATTGTAGCAAAGATGTGTGCACATCTATGTGTATGATAAGGCATTTCATGAAGAACTGAGTACACTGATGTTCTTTTAAAACACTGTTTCATGGGTGGAATGTACGTGTGTATCTAGTGGAGCCTTTATTCATTTCTTTATATCTTATTCAATTTCTTTACCAACCGACCCTGGTTTTGTTTTGTTTTGTTGTGGAAGCCTTTTGTCTTGTTGATTTTGGAGTGCTGCCTATTTGTAAAAAACAAAACAGAAAATCTGAACATCTGCACCAATATGACTGATCAACAGCCATGCTTTTGTTCTCCAAAATACAGTCATCTATTCCTTTGAGTCCTCTAGACTCCTCTTTAATCAAAGGAAATAGAAGGACAGACCAAATGATGATTTCTCTCACGTGCCCTGGATCCCTATCTCAACATGTGAGTGTTAGATTACTTGGTTTTCTGGTTAATGCAAATTTATTTAAAGTGTCATTAGATAATGAAGTAGGTATGTGTGTTTATGTATATAAGAGAACATAATCTATTCAATTTCACCATATTATCCAAGTGATAGAATAGGGAGTTTTGAATAAGTGAGTTAAATGGCCTTTGGCAGGGGGGTTGGAACTCGATGATCCTCGGGGTCCCTTCCAACACAGGCCATTCTGTGATTCTATAAATGTCTGTCCTGGGCTGGAGGAGAATGAGTTGCCAGTGCTTTTGTAACACGTTTTAATTTTTCTGTTCTCAAAAACACCTTTGTAGTTAAGTGAGTAACAAGAAAAATATGTTGCAGGATAGTTCCAGTGAGCAGTTTTTAGGTTTGGATCCTATGTTTAGCTGTATGCTCTTCACTTACCCTTGAATCATGTATCTAAATATTTGAATGCGGTCTAAGATTGAGCCTTTACAATGTTAAGGATTCCTGCTCTGTCATTCAAGTTAATAGGAATTTCTTGCCATCTTGTGTGACACCTGAACATAAGTATTTTAGTACAAAAGCGTTTAGAGATAAATATATTTAGTTTGCTTTTTGCTGTGAAGTCTTTGGTATGACAAAGCACCTTTCTAATACAGATAACACCAGCTGTAAAGTATATTCCTTATCTAAGTTGTTGCATGTAGATTTTTTGTGAAAAAGCTTGGTGCAAGGAGTTGAGGTAGAAATCTTAAGTGATCCCATAGTTTTTGTTTTGTTTTTTGTTGTACCTTGGGCTATTATTGGAATCTTTGCTTTATGGCAGGTTTTATTTTCAGAGAGACGAGTGACTGCTGGAAGACAAAGCTGGTTTCACAACACCCAGCTTCTATTTCTCATTTCACCAAAGGCCTTTAGCGTCACCTTGGGTGAAATGCATCATCTCAGATGTCCAAAGGTACTTCTGAGCATGTGACCAAATTAGGATCAGTCATAGTTCTACTTCACTTCCTCATCTTTCTCATTTATTGCAAAGAAAGGTTCTGAAGTTGTACAAAATAAATGAATTAAAGGTTTTGTGGTGCTCAGGAATTACTGTAAGGGGAATTGCAAGAGAAAGCAAAATTATGATTCCTTTCTGGACAGCCCTTGACACAGCCAGCAGTTCCCCTCACAGGGCCATTGTGCGTAGCTAATGAGTCCCCTGTAATGCAGAGCAGTTCACTTCATTATTTAAAAATTTAGGGGCAATCTTCAACTGTGTGAAGATTTGGCAGCATCTCAAGCTCTGCAAGCTGTTCTCAACATTAGCATAATGCCACATTCTTTGCATCCAGAAAAGACACCCCAAAACCCAACCTTGCCTGTTAATCTGCCCAGCTCCAATGGATTGAGTGAATAAGTCTCCCACTCACTGCTTTTCTACGTGATGATGAAACCACTGCAGGAGCGGCAATCCGAGAAAATGATGTCCTTTGCCGAAGCTGTCAGGAGGAGGCTGGGTATTTGTTACTGAGTGAGAGATGACATGCTTGTTTTCATACCACATTCCTGACTAAATTCTGTGAATGAATTTGAATGATGGCCCAAATATTACCTCAAGCAAGCACTGTCTTCTCTGTCAAAGAATGTTGTAAATCAAACCAAGTATAAAAATTCAAGACCCTTGAGAACGCTGTACAAGTAATACAGTCATGGCAGGACAGAGTAGCAGTACAGCAGGCACTTTTCAATATAATAAATATCTTCTGGTACCAGTAATGAAGTGAATACTGAGGCAAATTAGGCAAAATTTTCTCTGTTGAAAGTTTCAGTTAACATGTGAAACAGTTACCAGCGCCATCCTTTGTGAAAATGTGCATGGAAACACTTACGAAACACAAGGTAAAGAACTGTTTCCTACAGACCTTTTAATTATTATGACAAGGAACAGAGTATTACAGTAAAAAAAGGGGAAATCAACAAGAGTTGGAGAAGATAGAAAATACTGATGAACTCTTTTATTTCTGTTTCTTTATCTCTTCCAATTGCTTATCATTACTGTTTCCATCTAATGTGGTAACAATTATCCGAGGGTATCTGTGAGTCATGCTTATGACGTTTTGATAAATTGTTAATTTCCATAGTAATGTGCTTCATTTTTCTTCCTCTGTTACAGAGTTAGCTCTGATGGTCTCTGGAGGAATTTGAGAAGTGTGAAGGTTGGAAATGAATCAGTTATGCATCAGCTACATTTAATACTCTTGTCCTGAGAGTAAAGCAGTTATGGACTGGGCTCCTGGTTCCAGAATGATGGGTAATTCATGTAGCTAAATCACGTCAGTGTAGCAAGCTTGCATGAGAATAAAAAGTCAAGCGCCTTGCCTGAGATCTCTGATGTATTTGCTGGAAATGCCAAAACCTTTAGCTAGGCTCTGATTTTATTTTTTTAACAAAAATAAGAGGGTAGTTAAAATGTTATTTCTGTCCCTTTGCTGCATTATATTTTTTCGTATTCATAAAAACGGGCAAGCGAAGACTATGAACACTACTGTTTGATAGTGTTAGGAAGTCAAGCTCTAACAGCAGTATTGTCTCTTTCCCCGTGTCAATCTTTGCTGCTGTCAAAATAATAACCTGCACATTTAAACCATTCTGGATCATACTGATGTTCTGTAGGCTCAAGTCCTTGTGAAACAAAGTGAAGAGTTCTTGTTTGTAATGGGTTCTGTGCAGCTAAACTTTCTCTGCCAAGTTCATCTATCAACTGCCATTTACAGCTGTTATTTGAGGAGACCGAATTGCTTGCTGTCTGATTTGTTTTTACCCTTTTGTGACACAAATGAGTTTTCATGGCTGTGTCACTTACCTGTGATTTTCCAAATGGCAAGTGCAACACTTCAGTTTGTAATATAAGGTCTAGCGGGCAAGAAGCTTGGTGAAAATGAGCACAATAGCACCTGCTATTCAGTACTGGCATTTAGTTTCAAAGGAATACACAAATTTTGTGTACACCATTTCTTGCCAGTGATGTGTTCCAAATATACAGTGGAGACATCTTGGGAATACTTATGAAGAGCTCAGTGCAAACCTCACCCCACCACAAATATCCACAGTTGCACAAGGGAAAAGGTATTGTTGTATTTCTTCACCATTACAAAATGAAGGGAGAATAAATATTCCAATGCCATTATACAAGCCAGCGGTATGTGCTTTTCTGAAGTACTGTGTTTAGTCTTGCTTTATATCATTTTTATTTTTTATTTTTTCACTTGAAGGTTGTGGTTAGGAAGTTTCTTTATGTGAGACTGTATTTCATGACAGTCCTGGATTAATAGCTAAAAACATGACTAAGACTAGTAATAGTAGTAGTAAATCTTAGGTGCCTTTCTGTTCACTATGAGTTCCTGATTCCTTTCTTCCTGTAATATGTTTATGCAACAAGTTGCTGTTGCCCTTCTTTTCTACTATCTCCTTAGGTTTTCGTATTTTGTTTTAAAAACTAAAGGAACAGCTTTAGCAAATAGAGATGCATGTATCTTGTTAGAAAGACAATCAGTACACTAGAGGTAGATTTTACTGGGAAATTTAATCTGCAAAATAACCATTTTGTCCAGTTGTGTAGTCTGAAAACACAGTTTCTGTCTGTGAAAAGGGGAAATTGCTGATAAGCAGGTATATTTTCTTATGTCAGTAAATGAACACAGTAAAATTGTTTCCGTGGCAGAATGGTGAGGGGAAAAAAAAAAAAGAATGATTGACACAAACCCTCATTTTTATTTCTCTGGAATGATCATGGTAAACTTAATCTATAGTGTGGTTAATATTGTGTTATGCTATCAGGTTTGAGAAATTGGGAAGCGTGAATACTGGAAAATATGGCTCAAAGCCAGAGAAAGCAAACACCATGAATCTCCTCCAGGAACCCTGTCAGACTCCCAAGTTCTTAGTCTGAAGTTGGTTTTTGTTTCCAAATGTGATACCTTTTACGGTGGCAAGTTCTTAACAATAAAACAAACCCAGCCCAGTCAGTAGTGGGAAATTTTTTTCATAATGATTACATTAGATTCTTGTATGACTTGTTGGTCTTAAGGCCAGTTAAGCTGTGAAGATCAGCATCCATCTCAGTTGGTAGGGAAGGATGTGATGTACCCATTGTTGTCCCCTTAATCATTCCCCATCACCGCTGTGTTTTGTGTTGTCTTATAATTTCTTGGCAGTGACAACCTAAATGTGGTTGGAATTTCTTGTCCCGGGAAGGACTCCTCACAGCCAGCTGAGGCTGCGCTATACTGCCTAAAACCTATTTATTGTCACATTTAAGATAATGAACATAAGAATGGAGACTGGCCAGCAATCAATTTGGTCAGGTCTTGCTTGCTATTTGTTGAAAAGTCTAGGATCTGTGTGCTTTACTCATGTAGTTTGTCTGTTGTAACCAATTGGTTCAGGGTGTTCTTATATATAAGAATATGTATGTATAGATATTCTTATGTATAATGTGTAAGAATAATAATAAGACTCTCAAAATAAGAGTGATGTTAGACTGATTGTTGCTCTGACCTAGGAAGACTAGTTGCATGATCTGTGCAGGAAAGCCAGTGTTTCCCTTCACTATCTCCTCTGCAAACATAAGAAAAGTCAGCCTATGGTTTTACTGCTCTTCCACCAATTCTGGTAGGTAGCAGCAGAAAGTATTTGTGAAACATCTGTAGTCAGTACAGCAAGAAATGTGTAGAAAAGAAACCATGTGCCTGCAAAAAGATTGGTGGGGCTTACTTGTCTATCTGTAGGCATAACCTGGGTCTTGTACATCTTGGAATCAGAATTTGATTGCTGTTCTGTTAAACTGGAGCTTAAGAGGAAAAAGTGTTTTTGGATGTAACACTTGTAAAGTCCTGGGTGACTATATTACTAGTCATTACTAGACGTAATCTTCCAAGTAGACTTAACCTTCACTATTAGCATCTGCAGGTGGTAGTCCAACTTTTATACCTTTCAATAGGAAATGCTTATTGACCTTGAAGTCTATGATGAATCCTGGGATATATAGTCTAGTCAGGAAGCTCTGACTCTGGGGAGAGCACAAACCAGGTATTTTGTGGCACCTTTGGCAATTATTGGCTATTGTTGAAAGAATTCAAAGCAAACTCCAAACTAGAGGTGGAATGCAATAATAAAGATTTTTCAGAACAGTTCATGTGACCCGAAGACAATCACTATATTAAATCACTAATAAAATACAACCATTAAAGAAAATAAATCAAAACTTCACTGCAAAAAAGGTCAGTTTTGCAGAAATTGCAATGAAACTTGGTGGTAGTGTATTCTGGAAAGGTTCCTTTTCTGCAGCTTTTTCCTACAGGAAAATCCCCTAATAATACTGTCCTGTCCTTGAGTTTGATGATTAAAAACCAATCCCCTTTTTCTGCCTTTCTTTGGAAAGGTGAAGTAGCCTTGCCTACATGGGAAATGGGAAGCAGAGTCCACGTCCGACAGGGATGCAGTATGCCAGCTTCCAGAGCAGCAACCATTTCACTCCTCTAAAGGCTCCCTGGAGATATTTTGCCACATAAGCTTTGTTCTGTGTGATCCCATTCAAGGTGTAAAGTAGATATATAATTAATTAATAAATATAACTAAGCTTTTTTGAGTCTTGGGAATGAGATTTCCTTCTCTCTACCTCACTGTTTATGCCTCCTTTTTATGCATAATGCTGTATCACCCAGGCGTTCCTGTGAAGGAGCGGGGCTGTATGTGTCAAAGATAGGGCTCAGCAACAAGAGAATCAGGCTGCTGTGAGTTCACTCCAGTCACAGCCAGTTAGTCCCTGTTAAATAAATCTCTGACTATGGAGACAATGAGGAATTCTGTGGGAGAAAAAAACTCTTTCAGCTGTGCCTCAATTCCTGCAGAGAGCAGGATTTAATGCTTTCAATAGGAAGGTCACCAACTATATTTCCCTAAGTGCATACATCAGCTGGTTTGGAAGATAGCGCTTCACTGATTGTTAGTGAATGTCCTCCTTGCAGGACTAGCTATTATATAGAGCTCAGCTTGTTCTTCAGTTTGATTTAATTAGTTCATGTTCATTCTGTGTCCTGCTCACCAGTGTGTTAACTTACAGCACTGATTCATTAAGGTCATAATTGGTCATCATATTTATTTAACTACTAAGTTATTTTCCATAGTAAGTGAATATACTTAGCTAGTGATGGCAGAAAATTTGTTAATCTAATTAAAAGTGACACGTGTTTGAGGCTTACAGGCTTAGTAGGAATGTGTAATGGGTTAAGGAGTAAGGTCTTTTAAAGCATACTTGATCACACTCGTTCCTACAGTGTAAACTCCTATTTATCAAATGAAAATATCAAAAACAAACACCCACAGTTCGGAGTTGCTACTCCAGGCAAACTACAGCTAACTTCTTTTAACATAGATAAGAAAAACTGTTTTAATATTTTATGTCAGTATTGCCCATAGGCTGCTTATTCCTTTTGTTTAATGTATAAGAACAGCATTTTCCCTCTTGTTTCTCTTGGAGTGCTGGTTTTTACTGTCACTTGCATGAAGAAAGGTTATTTTTACTTATTAATATTGAGTACTTTATATAGAAACAGGATGTTTATACTTAGTTAAATAAAAACCTTAGATATCTATATCTGTGGAAATAAAATATGCGTGCCATGTATGACTACAATCACTATTTTGGTGTGTCTAATATGAACACTGGGGCTTTATACAATGAAAAAAGAAGTATTAAAATACTTAATTTTATTTTGCAGCTTGCACTTTAATTTGTGTGGTGAGTTGCTCTTCTCAGAAGGAAAACATTGGAAATTGGATGGCATGGTTCCTCAAGGCCTGCCATAATTGCAATACTCACTTTATTTTGTTGCAGTGCTGCAGCAGCAGCATGTTTTAAAGAAAAATTGGCCTGGACTTTTCTCATCAAAAAGCACCATCTAGTGTTAGTTATTCAAAATAAAATACAAAGAAAAATGAAAAAAAAATTAATAATCAGAATTTGACTTAAAAATAAATAAAAATAATGATAGTGACTGAACAAGTTGCAGTTGGTTCATGGGACTAGTACTGTATAAAGCTATAGGTATAAAGTAACAGGTCAACTCTAGGGTCATCCCAAAATGTTTTGAATCAGATCTCACTATTACATCTAGCGTTTCAGTATGGGCAGAAATCTTTCTTTGTGACCTTGGTTTAGGTGAGATGAAAACGAGCATTGGGGATTTGCTATAGAAAGGGGATATTTCCTTTCTTATAGCTCATGTGGCTGCAGTTAGGACTGTGCAGGATGGGATACCTGGGATCTCTCCCCTGCCTCAGTGAGCATTTTATACACATCCCTGTGAAGCATTTCCTGCGGAGTAGCAGAGACTACTGAGAAAGAGTTATCATTGTGTTCCCTGTAACCCCTCTAGCCTGGGGGTTAGAACAGCCTCTCTGATGTGGGTGAAGGCTCTTTGTCAGGATTTAGCTAGTAGGGAGAATAGGCAACTTTCTGCTGACAGAACCCTCAGATTGAGTGAATGGTTCTCAAAGTTGCGAAGAACCCAGTCCTCTCTCTTATCTCACTAGAAGCTCTGGATGTAATATCTCATGATGAATTGTTAATACATAAAGCATGTATTGGTGGCTGGTGTAAGGAAAGGTCTTAAACAGCCAATAGCAAACACGTCATAGTTATTTCCTTTGGGAAAATGACAGGACTGTGTTTGAGTTTTAGCTGGAAGAAGGATGGAACAGTATTTAACTTGCCTGATGTGTTTTGAATCTATAATGTTTAACATATAGCAGAATTTTAATTTTCAGGCCGTGGGGACCAAACACATATATAGCAATAATGATAAAGAGTCTGATCTAAAACTCATTGGGAGTCTAGGAAACGTTTTCAGCAACTGCCGGAGAATTTGGATCTGTACAAAATTAATCTGTTTGATTAAGTAAAGTAAACCATGTTCTGAAGAAATCAGAGATGCGTAAATTAAGCGCTGGCTGGTAGCCAGGGAAGCCTTAGCAGAATTCTGCAGAGAATGTATATCTTGTCGAGTTGAAATGAAGTTTAAAGTTTTAGAGAACCAGAGGGTTATTTTTCATACATGGCAAGATTTTGGTTCTAGAGAAAAAAGATGGAATAAACTGACAAATGTTCTACAGAATCCCAGCAAAACAAAAGAACAAAACAAGAGTACTAAAAAGAAATGAAATACGATGGCTTGAGAACCAGAGACAGGAGAGGTGTAAAAAGCATCTGAATCATGGAGGAAAGTCTGAAGAGCGACTAAAGTTTGTGATTTAATGATAACAGTGAAATTCAGATTTATTGGAGACACTTGTGGTGGGTTGGTCATTACTTTTAAGTTTACTGTGATAACTGTTGCTTTTGAATCATACAGTTTAGAGCTGTAAAACTTCAGATGCACTGAGCATGTAACAAACTAGTTGAAAAAACACATGAAAGCAAGTTTTATTGTTTGAGACCAAAACAAAGTGGAACGCTAGCAGTAAAATGTGATGTTTCCATTTTGTTTGGTTTATTTGTTTTATAGTGGAATGTTATCTTTTAGGGAAGAGGAGAAAATGGAGTAATGTTCTTTTCCAGTAAAGTTTTGTTCTTTATCCAGATATGGGCATCTGCTGCTAATCCATACTTTATTAAGCTGAAAGATTCATTAACTGCCTCTGTTTTTGGAGCAGTTCCTGAAACATTAAACCTGAACAGTACAAGCCTAGATCTCCCAATTACAGAGCAGCTTCCTTAGCTCTCCTGCTTCATAAATCAAGAGGTTGCATCACAATCATAGATGTCTTTAACTTTTAGTTTGTTTCCAACATAGCAAAAAAGACCTTACAACATAGGAGCTTCAAACACATGAACTCAGAAGATATATGGAATACCTGTCCCAAAACTGTCATTATATTTAAGACAATTTCGTGATTTTTTTAGCTGTATGTGTGTTCTTGGAATATTGGGATTGTTTAATGTGTGCAGGAAGAAAAATTACAGCGTGTTTTCTGCTTGCCTGGAAGCTCCATTCTTCCAGTTGAATTTTATATATATGCATGCGCACGTATTACTGATTTGCTACATATATGCACACAGAGTATATGTATATATCATTAGATACATTTATTATTATCAGTGTACTTGGAAAAATTTTATAGATAAAGATATCAAAGAAAAATTCAACAGTGAAAGTAAAGTTTAAGAATAATGACAGTGAATATGATTTATAGTTAAATTTTTCAGTTCGCGTAGAAAGAATCCATGGACCTGTAGATTCTTGATAGCCCAGATTGAACTACAGGCTTAAATGTAAATGCTTGTGGTTACAAAACATAAACAGCAGATGGCAGTAGAAGGACGTTGGAAACATTTCCCTTCGGTCGCTATTCTGCTTTTGATTCCGTATGCTCGGAAAGCAAAGGCCAATAAAACTGCTTTGTCTCAGTTGTCTAAAAATGTTGATTAGCAGGAATAGATATTCCAGCCAGTGAAGCATGATTTTCTATTGAGGGAAGCTCAGGATTTCATGGATAGTAGGTTTTGAGAAGAGTTGAATTAGAAATTGTCTGTTTAAACTTGAAGAGGCAAAAATAAAATTTGTAATGCATTAGTAGCTGTATTAATGTTAGTGAGAGACTGCAGAGCTTGTTAGCCACAGTGTCAGGAAAAAATGGAACAGATGAAACAACAGTAGCATGTCTGTCCTGTTCATGGGAGTACTGTGAAGAGATGCCTGACCTGGCACTGCCCGGGCTGCACAAAGTAAATGACACAGGCTGTACATGGGTCGCTCTGAAAGTAATGACTCCTATTTATTTCCATTGAAACTACAACAAATATAAAGAGCATGGTAACACTATTCTCAGCTACAAAACAGTATTTTTCAACAGTCACCACCGTTAGCCAGTTTGCATAGATGAGCTGATCAAGAGGCACTGTCCATTTTGTGGTATGGCATCTGTGCATGGTCATCCAGAATGTGGCTTGTCTTTCACATTGCTGTTGCTACTGCTGAAATGCATCACTCACCACCTCACTGTGCTCACATCCACTGTTTGGTCTCCAGAAATGTTCAGCAAGCATCCATGAATGTCAATGCAGTTTTTTCCACATGAAGGAATTAAATTCCACCCCTTTGCTTCATCCACACTTCCACTCATTTTGTCAGACTGTCCCCGTGCTGCCATCTGTTGCACAGCTGTAAAATGTAATGGAATATTGGTGGGAAGATTCAGCCTCTACTGCCATACCACCAACATCCACCTGAGGCATTGTGGGCCAAGATAATAAAATAGGAGGCATTATTTTCAGAACAGCTCTCACACAATGGCATCTGATCAGTTGTGGAAGCAGCAGATATTAGCCTGGAAGGACTAATGTCACTAGAGCATTTCTGCAGATTGGCTTCATCTCACAGGGTTCTGCTGCATAGCATGCATGCAATTTGTTGTGTTCTTGTGCTAGGGGAACCTGGTAACTCTAGCAGCTATCTAAAAGAATTAGATTAATCTTCAGTCAACAAGATGCTTTCGGTCAGTGAAAGTTTGAAAAAGACAAAGTGATGCTTGCTAAGTTATTCTCAACATCCAGTTGAAAAACATTTTCTCATTCAGTGCTGTTCTTTTCATTTCATGTTGCAAGAGATACTTCCTGCTTGTGTCAAAGAAATGCAGAAGAGGTTGACAACCTCATTTAATTTTTGCTACAGCTGAAACAATTCCACTCCCCCGGTTCCCAATTTCAAGCCAAAAGTGAAAAAATGTGTTTTTCTGTGCATCAGAATGCATTGTGGCTGCAGATTTTAATCAGTCAGAGTAAACATTAGCCTAAAATTGTATTTGATATTGAAAAAGTAATCGGATAGCTCCAAAGAACTAAGAGATTATTATGAAGGTTTCAATTATGCATATTATATATATGAAGGTTTCAATTAAAACTATTAATACAACAGTTTTTGACAGAGGTAGTCATACACTGATGTATGTATCTGAATGCATAGAAATAAATGTACTAGTATACACCTCAATGTGGAGAGTACTGATATATTAATAGCAAACGTGAAAAGGTCTGCAAGGTGTTCATATATAACCAGTAGCAATGCATAACTGGCAACATCTTTTCAAAGGAGACATCTGGAGACTGTAGAAAGTTACCTTGACTCTAAAGCTGCATTTGAGATCTCTGTTTTGCTTAACAGATGGCAGACAGAAAGCTGTGTGAGTAAGCCTGAATTGCAATGCCCAGTAACACATTTTGTTACATTTGGAAGACCTTGATAGAGGTCTGAAACCTCATTTGGTGGCAATGAGACTAGGTGATATATTCGCTAAGGTATAATAGAGGAGACAATTTTCAACAGCAAGTAACTAGGCCAATTTTGAATTTAGCCACTGGCGTACGGTTCATGTATGACACTCTCTCCTTTCTAGAAAACTCTTTCTCTAGACTAACCGTAAGCTGTAGGGACTTGCATCTCTTATAGTTGGCATACTGCTTCATAACTGCATAGTGAGAAAGTGAAATTCTTTTACTTTATTTCCACTGCACTAAATGTCTTATTTGACTAGGGGATGGAAACAGCTGACTTCTGATCTCCAGGGAGCCAGTCCTTTTTGATAATTTATTTTTCATGTTAAACAGTCACTTTTAGTGGATAAGGAATGAGAAGACCCAGAGGAAGCAAATCCCTTGTCTTTTTTTTTTTTTTTTTAATCAAGTGCTTCTTGACAGTTCTGCACAGAAACTTATTGCATTCACCATTCTTTATTTTTTCTACCTGGCTGTAATGGAATTGACATTGAGGTGCTTAGGGACTGAATAGGGAGAAGAAGGAAAACCAGATTTGCTGCTCAACACTCTATTCCCGTTTCGATTTATCACACTGGTTTTGCTCTTTCTAGCATAAGCAAAGCTGGGTCTGCTAATTGATTATTGTCAAAGATTTAATATTTTCTGAAGCCACTGTTATTAGATGGATCTATTATCCTTGCGGTGGAGAAATGCATGCTCTAAATTGTTGATAATCTTTATTAAATGTGATAACTGTCTTTAATTTGAGGAGCAGTAGCACTAGCCATGGAATGATCCCTTAATAATGGAAAAAAGGAAATTATGGGATCATTCTACAGCTAGCACTACTGATTGAACAATTAGAAATATTGTGTAGCTGTTTAGGAGACTTCATTTAATTTTAAAAATAAGGTGGTAAATCTTCCCTTTTGTACAAAAAAAAAAAAAAAAAAAAAAAAGGGCTAATCTCTCCATGTTCTACTCAACAGCTTCCCAAATTCAAGACTCTCACCACTGCCTTTTGGTATCTTTCCTTATTGTCATAGTATATAGGTAGTCTGAATCGCAAGGGTTATTTTCTGCCTCTTCTTTATTTTTATTCTCTGTTTCTTATTCTGAGTTCTGCGTTAATGTGTCCACAGCTCTGGGCAACGTCATGGACCTGCTAGATGATAAGAAAGGGCATTGGAGTCATAGGAAATGAGACAATTCAGTATAAAACCTAACGAAAAGAAACAGAGATGGACAAATAATAATTTCATGAAACAGTTTTACGTACGGTGTTCCTTCAGATCAATGTACTCTTTGGTCTGCTTTTGAGTTTCTTTGACCTCTGTTCGATCAATAGTCTGATAGAGACATGTACAAGCTAACACATCTACAAAAGCAAGCTAACAAAAATGCTCCAGACCACAGCAGACTCAACAACAATATTCTTGCCCTTAACATTTGAATTTGCAGGGTCCTAATTTCATTTAAAATACTGCATTGGCATTATTTTGGCAATATGGAGATCTGAAAAACTTTCATAAGCATTTGCTGCTCCAGTCATGGTCATCATCAATAATAGGTATTGCTTTCGTTTTATAGATGGTGCTCCAAAACCATGTGATTTAAGACCTTTTCTAAGGCTGCATTATATAATTGTAAAGCCAGGCCAGAACATCATATACCTAACACAAGTGGCTTTTTATTTATATCATATCTGTCCATTTCTCACGGTACATCCCTATTTTAAGCAATTCCAATGATATCAGTAGCTTGGCATTACAATTAAGAAGGTATTAAAGTACGGAAAAAAATCAGTTTGCAACATTTATTTATTTTTCTCTCCATTTTGTCTCTATTTGGTGTAAAATGTCTTTATTTTGTAACAACTGTACCCCAGATCATAATGAATCATAGAATTTCTAAACCATGACAACAGAGTTTGAATGGTCCACTCAGCCTTGTTAGTTTGAGTATAATAGTTTTAAGTAAGAACTTTGCATAATTAATGGGATGTGGGTATGATAAAACATTGAACAGAGCCTCATAAGGGATACCCCCTTAAAAAGTTCAGGCCAGTGTCTCTCATGCAAGGAGGGAATAATGGAGATGTACCCTTTGATACTCAGCAGTGTCTGAAGTATCACTATGAAATACGGCTTGATGTTAGCTCTGCGTTTCAGACACTCACTTTGAATTTTCTGCTAGAGGGGAAAAGTCATAGCAGATATTCCTTCTGGAATTGTGTGTTCCTCTCTTTATCCTGTTTTCATGTCTTAGCATGGCAAGGAGTTCCAATAGTGCAGTTCTTTAAAAATCTGCCATTTAATGCTCTTATTTGTCAGGCCCCCAGGGTGTTAGTCATAAGCACACTGGTTTCCCAATGGTAAGTCTTAGATTCCTTATGCGTTTCTGCCAAACTCAGTTAAAAATGGATGATATTTAGAGCCCTGGACAGGTAAATAGCTATCGTTATCAACTGGAATGAATCAAAAATGCCTTGAGGGGATCATTTTGTATATGTTTGCATTAAAATCTGAAGACGTTAGAATTATTCATGATCTCTGTCATGGAAATACATGGAGTGTGCATGTATATCTTTACTGTGTTAAGGTGAGTAACATAAATACTTTTGAATGACTGAAGCTGAAAGGTCTACTCTAGCTATTGTGACTTGCATGTTTTGAGAACTCAGCCCTTCCAGGAGCTTGGTGTTCTGTTAGCTAGCTTGGGAAATATATGGTATTTTGTAAGGAAATAACAAATTATTCCAATTCTTAGTCAAACAATTTTTATGAAAAATGTTACATTTCTGATAACTGAATAACATTGCCAGCTGTTAGGTGTTATTAATTAGATGTACATTCTCTTTTTCTTATGTATGATCGGAGACGTCACACCGTACATAACAGTGAAATATATTTGCAGTTTTCGTTAATGAAATATTTACTAAGTTAGATGGTTGGTTTGGGTTTTTGGTTTTTTTTTGGGGGGGGGGGGTGGAGGCTTTTTGGGTTTTTTTGTTCGTTTTGTTTTTTAATAATTATTTACTTGGTTTTTTTTTGACCAGGACTACTGTGGAGGAGAAGAAAAAATCCTGTAATAAATTCTATATTTTGTAGCCAATGACTTCTGTGTGTACTAAAAGATTAATTGTGCAGTTAGATGAAAAGAAATTGAAAGAAGGAATGAAAAATGCATATTAAGAATAGTCTGGTTAATGTATCCTGGAGCTAAATTTCCAATGTAAAACCAATACTGTACATTGATAGCACCTAAGACTAATGCATGTGCCAGAGAAAATTATATTGCAATATGTCTTGATTGCCATCTGCTTGATTTTAATTAATTTTCTTAATTGGAGAACAATGCATTTTCTAATTACATATGAAAACACCACTAGCTATTGCAGAGTCTTTATCTACTGCACAAACTCTCTCAGTAGACCCACTGCCTGCCTAATTTATACAGACCTCGTTTCAGTGAGCACGAGCTGTTTGGCAGGCTCTTGACAATTACTCAAACTAATCACACGTGAAGGAACATTCTAAACTTGTAATTTAGATGCAGTAAAATTCTAACTGTGAATAACTCAGCTCATACAGATACCAGGGTGAAATGTCCACTAGAAATGTAATTAGAAAGCAATACAGTTGAAGCTAGAATCAAATTCCAAGTGAAATGTAACATCTGAATAAATGCTTTGGAGATAATAGATGTGATCACAAGAATGGAAATTAGTTGCCTTACTTTAGACCAAAAAGGTAGTATAATATAAAATTAACACAGCCGGTGAATAATCAAATATTTAAGCCACACAATCAAAACATCAATCCCAGGGGACAAATTTATTCTGCTTGTAGCTCTGTTGAGATCTAACTTAGTTACAGCTAAAGTAAAATTGGCTCACTGATTTAAACTAGACTTTCTTCACATTGATGTCCCTCTTTTCTTCAGCTTAATGGAATAAATCCATCAAGGTATGTCTGTCTTGCAGCTTAATCTTTTCTTGGATATTGTCCATCACAGTTCAGTAAGGTACTCGTTCATAGATTTCTGTTTATCTGGCTGAGGTTTGAGAGAGTCCTAAATAAGAGCAAGGAGGTTTGGTCCTTATCTGAGTTATCACTTGCTTCCCTTTTGCAAGATTAATTCTGTGCCAGCTATTTGCCTTTTTATAAAATGGGATCCCATTTAGCTTTATTACTTGAACCTGTCTTCAAGGGCAGACTGTAAAAAATAGACAGTTCCCAGGCTGGGAAGAGGAGGCAGTGGTTCAAAGACAAAGAATGGCAAAGATTTCCTCTTCACCTTGGAGGAACATACTTTGTAATACTGCAGGAAAATACTCCCCTTATGAATACATGATATCTAGTTATTCTGATGCATTTTCTATATTGTCTTTCTTTGATATCAAATTTGCTAAGAGACGTGTTTCTAGAGTTCTGAATTCTATGCTGTAGTAATGTCTGATTTCAATAGCTGTACCTAATTTGGGCAATTTTAAGGGAG
Organism: Pavo muticus; assembly: GCA_016647715.1. NCBI lineage: Eukaryota > Metazoa > Chordata > Aves > Galliformes > Phasianidae > Pavo > Pavo muticus. The sequence continues at coordinate 180,667 of JACDJE010000406.1, forward strand.
ATACAAATGTTTTGCCACATATGTTAGCATTTCCCAATAGAGAAATTTCAGTCAACATGAACATCATGCTTGAATATGCAAACATGAAAATGAGGCTACTGATAAACTTTATACTACTGAAAAGACAGTTGTTTGTTAATTAACATGCAATAATTTCCATTAATTGTATAATAGTACATCTACTAGCAGTGTTTATTGTACATCATTAAAACCAGATAGATCAGCAGCTATGTTTTTCAGTTTCTTAGCTGCGTAAGAAGATATGAATCTGAAATGGGGCATCCCTAAAGGTGTTTTATCAGTCATTAAGAATTTTTTATTTAAAAATTCTAATCATCTTACAAACTTCAGCATAAATCCTTTTTAGAGGCAGCAGGCTGGGTTTACTTCATGTTTCTGCTGATTTCTTTACTGAAAGCAATCAAATTGCCTAGTATCACTTTGACTATTATGCTACAGCTGCACAGAAAAGCGTGGCCAGGTTCCTCTTTGTGGCTGCTTGTAAAAGATGTACTTTAAGGCTTACTGATGAATAATCACACCTTTTTATGTTTTGGGTTTTTTTTCATTTTTAGTTACAGGCTAGAAATTCCAGGTTCCCTTGGCAGCTGTTACCAATGCTCCTTATTCTCATCCCATGAATGTTCTATTTTAACTCTATTGTTCATGTAAATACAGGTGACATAATTTTCTAAAGAGTGAGACCTCTTTCCAAATCAGAAATATTTCTAATCATCAAACAGCAAAAACTGTTTTATGTAGTATTTCTGTTTCTGAAGTACAGAAGCAACTCAGGAGGATTTATTACCCTAGTTCTAATCATGTGCCCTGTGCACCACCAAGAACTGGGAAGATACTCCAACTCTCTCTTCTCCTCTATTAACTAAAGATTTCAGTCCAAGTGTATTACGTGCAAGTTAAGGAAAGCTTTACTGGGACTCTGTTAGCTGATTTAAATGTTCATTAGAAATTATCATGCTTCCATTTGACTTCTACTGTTAATATAAGTTTCGATTAGTTGATAACATTTAAACAAAAATTTAAAATATACAAGAAATTGACTTCCTTCATTCTTCCAGTATAATCTCAGTCAGTCCAACTCCTCTATATGGAACACAACTCCACGGACATCTTCCCTATAGCTCTTTTCCTGGCCTGAGCATGTGCTTTCAGATCTGTAGCTTCTGTACCAACATGCCTCAGCAGCTGCTGGCCAAAGGTGGCAGTCCTGCCTCCTACCTCACCTGTGCTTTCCCACTTTCTTGGTAGGCAAAGAATGAATGCTGAGGTTTTGCCAGGTCTGTTGAGAGAGTCTCGAAGCTCTGTTACTCTGGCTCCCTTATGTGCTCTGCTGCATTGGTGTAATAGACTATACTTGTAGCAACAGAAGGAGAGTTTTTAACCTATTAAGCCTACCTAGACAACATTCCTTAGCAAAATAATTTCTGCTTACTACTGAGGCAATTCTACACTATCAAGAAGTGCCAAGCCTTTATATCCACATCGGGAAAAGAACTTTATCTGAGAAGGTAGGTGAAACACAGGGCATGATCAGATTTTTGTTCTGAGACGTTCTTAAACTTGTTTTATCAGTGTGTTGCAAAGGCTTATTTCATAAAACTTTCAAATTCAAAGCATTCTATACAAAACTATAAAACTGGAGCAGGAGGCAATGCTCTTTGTACACTTAGACTTTTTAACTACATTTTTTATAGCAATACTCTTCAGAAAGATAGAAGTAATTGAACTTAAGGGAATAGAAGAGTGTTTAAGACGGTCTAAGTTTGAATGCTGGAAGTAAGTTGATATTACCTCTGCTTCCAGTTTACTAGTTTTCTTAATCTAGAAATATAGCCAATGATCACACTGCATCTGACAAACTGGTCAAGATCTTGCTATGTATAAATACACACTGACTGGACACTTCTCTTGATCTAAAGAACGTGGACAACACAATCCATGTGATGTGTACTGTGCTTCAGTTTCTTCCCAGAAAAATGACACAGGTATGCTTGGGATACCAATGCAACATCAGGGAAATACTTTACTGAACATCTGAACCAATGATTAAATCTCAGTGAGAACATTTGAGGACTGTTCTTTCCCAAAAGATACTTTTGACAAAGTTTGATGGAATATATAATTTACTTACCTTCAGGTAGCGATTGTCTTGATTCATTTTTGACAGGATCCTTCTGCTCTTTTGCTTACAGCTTGCAAGAAGACAGTTAAGTGGTACTGTGGGAGGAGTAAAATTATAGCTAAATCTCTCTTTTTTTTTTTTTTGTATGTGTGTGTGTGCATGTGAAGCCTGCCGGTTATGAGGCAGTAATGCAGACATACCGGTGCATCTTCAGGAGAACAGATCTCAGGATATTTAAACTGAAGATTATAATTACAGAGTGGCTATATTTGAAATGGAATAATTCTAAATCATTTTCTAGCAGATTTTCAAGAGTGGTTTTGCAATGTTCAGAACACTGTCTATTCATTTTATTTCTCTGATGGTGCCTTGGGTTTTGTTTCTAAGGTCAGTGTCTTTCAAAGATTTGCTGCCAAACTATTAAACTTTCTGACTCATTTCTCTCTGAAGGAATAAAAGATAAAATTCAAGGGTAGACTGTAGAAAGGCTAAATTTCCAGAGAGCAAAGAGTAATGATGAATTGCCTGTAAAATGACACTTGTACTCTTGCACCCTTCCCTCAGCAATATCACTCTATTGTCTGGAGGTTACTTCAGTTCCCTGAAACTATCCAAATATCAAAAAAAGCCTGGAGGTATATGATATTTCATGTCAACAGTGGAAGAAAATGGATTGACGTGATTAGCTGCATTTTATATCCAGCAAGAGTTTGCCAGGAAGATTCAGAATGTTATTGATGATCAATTAATCTTTTCTTTTTGAAAGCATGGGATGGGAATAATCTGCTTAGGGTTGATTTGCAGGAACGTATAGGCAGTAAATCCTCTTTTAGCTGCCAGTATTTAGATGTCACTAGCATTCACAAAAATCTCTACTCAGCTCTTGACTGACCATGGAGACAGCTCTCAGCAGTGAGGCTTTTGCTTGGGAAGGACCTATAAATATTATTCCACTGAATATGTGTGTAATGAATTGATGACACTGCCATAGTCCATACCTCCTGAGACCTGGCAGAGTTCAGCAACAGTTACATCTGTATCCAGAGGCTTTTCATATTGGTGGTACAATTTCCACCTCATATACAGTAACTCATCTCTCATCTGGAAGACAGATGAGAACAGTCCTGCCTGTGCTTTTGAAGCGGTGATTTACATGCAGATCTTCCATTTCTCTTGACAGCTGCTAAGGTCTGATGCAGACAGTGTTCTAGAAATAATCCCATTTCTCTGCCCTTCCCCTTGTTACGGTTTATGTATTAATTTAAACATTCCTTACAGCAAGTTTCCAGCTGAAGTAATTACTGTAGAGTTGCTCTCACTTTGCCATTAACCCAAAACATGCTTAGGAAAGACAGATAGAAGCAGTATAATCAGAGTGGGATAAACCAGTTGCCTCTTTGCTTTTGACTAAGAAATGTAGAAATGCAAATAATGATTTATTATCCAACTTCTATTGAGCCAGTTTTGTTGGGACTTGGATTTAAGGGCTTATTTGGTTGATAAGGACAGATTATCCTGTAAGAGCAAAGCTTCATGAAAAACAGAAGAAAATTGTAATTACATGGCAAGACTGATATTTCCAATTCAGTTATCCTGAGCAAGCCCATTTTTAATAACATTTCCCATAATATTTTAATAGACTTTTATAGTGTTATGAAAATCATTTAATAACTAGTGTTTAGATACTAAACACTTTATAAATTGTTTACAGAAAGTTGTATAATATTGTGGGAAGCATAGTAAAGCTTTTAAAATGATTCTAGAATTTTAACTTGTGGGAAAAAATCTGAATTTGATATATCAAAACCCTTTAATTAGCTCTGAAGAAGTGATATTAACAACCCACGTACCCACAGGTTATGAAGGGGCATATTTGCGCTTTCAGATTATGGCAAAGATTCAATTGGCTAGGATTTGATTTTCATATCTGTAATTCAGTAATTGATCCCTAAAACTTGTATCTGGTATTAGGACTGGGAGTCAAATATTAGAATAGATAATCATTTGTGGTTTTTTATTTTTATTGGTAATTCTTAGAAAATGTACTATTCATTCACTGCCTTTTTATACTGCCTTTTTTGCAACTATAAACTCATTATATTTTTTCTGGGTTATGCACAGCCTCATCTTGATTAGCAACAAATTATACTGCTATTAACTAGTTATGATTGAGTTCCAGATGCAGTAGAAAGTGTATATCTTTTTGAAACTCCCTTTTTCTATGTTCTTGTAAACAAAATTTCAAGAAAAATCATCTCTGACATATAAAAGATAGTAAAGAGCAAAAAAGAATTTGTTTGCAAGGCTAGCTCCTTTCTGTCTATGCAACTACTCCTAAAGGCTTCTCCAAGAGTGTTTTTATTTTCTGGGTATGATTTAGAGTCAAGTAGTTTAATCGTTTAACATTGTCACTGCTTCTAATGAAGATCCTTCCAAAGACACTGAATGTACAGAAGCTGCAATACTGTGAAGAAGGTAAGAATGTCCAACCTGAAAGTTAATGCTGTTGGTAAAATATTGTGCGTTAGTTGTCCCTCATGTAAATTTAAGGCAAATATTAGGCTTAACATAGATCTCTAACTTTTCATGTTTTCTTATGAAAAGAAGAAATGCATTTCCTATATGAGAGGTGCAGATGGCAGCGTTGAATAGATTACTGAATGGTGTCTTTGCAGAAAAAAATGACAATTTAGCTTGCCTGAAGTATATTCTAAAGCTGTGTGACCGTCTCTCTCATTATTTAACCAGGTCATCGACCACCTCATTGTATTACCTTAAATAATTAAGAGGATAAAGCTTCTGCTAATACTACAGAACAGCAAGGATTTTGTACCTCGTATAAATTGAGTATGAGTGAAATGTTTGCCAGGCTGCATTTTGAATCTAGCTTTTTATTTAAGCTAAAATGGTGTAGTTCTGTGGAATGCATTGAAATTATGCAGATTTCCTCTGCTGGGAATCCATACTTTTAATTTCTTCCTAGAATGGACACCTTTTTTAAACAGAATTATTTCATACTTGATCTTAAAACCCTTAAAGGTACTGGGCAGCTTCTCATATACTGAAAATAATGGGCTGCTACTGCAGTCCTAGGTGCTATGGACATGTGCAGTGTCATTGGCTCTGAGGGTGGACTAGACTACGTGTGATAGTCCATTTTTGTGATGGTCTCAGCTCAGGTTTCAGTAGCTGTGGCCACCAAGGGTGCTGCAAAATTATAGGATAATTCCTACTGCAGGTTATGCTTCAAGTATAAAAGCTGTTGTCAGTGCTGCAGAGGACTCTGATGATTTTTCTGAGGTATGAATGAAGGAGCCTAGTTTCTTCTGGATTTGTGCATTCTAGCTGATTGTCTGTCACATTAAAGAAACCCTGACTGATGTCTACGCCAGATTATAGATATACATTAAGAGTTTTATTTTGTGTGGGTGGTGTCTAGCATGGAATATTTATAAGTCTCCTATGAAGTTGTTGAATTTCAGGGAAGCTGGCCAATGAATTTATAAGCCACAGGCAGACAAGTTTTCATGCACATTTTGGAGAGAGACTCAGTTTCCAAAGAACGAAAAGGTGTATGTACATGAAGAGGAATGTCTCGATTATGAGAGGGATCAGAGCTGAAACATGTCTGGTGCAGTTGCATGGCTTTTGCTTTGGGGTAACTTTCAGAGCTATGTTTGGATAAAGGACAGATGATTTTTAAAACAAGCATCCACATCTTACCTTCAGTTAGGTTAGGATTAACATCTCTATCATTACTAGGTACAGATTCTCATTCTGTTGAGGTTCCTCCTCGAGTATTTTGTCTCCAGGTCACAAACATGTAGACAAGAGGTCAGGTAAACCAGACAATAGGGAATGCCACGGTATGTTAGCAACACATCTTTTCTGATTTCTAGGTGTCTTTTTCAGTATAACTGAAATACCTGCCCTTCATTTAAGATTTACAGCCTCTAATATTCTCCCTTCTTTACAAACCAAGAGAACTTCAAGCTTTCATCTTAAGAATACCTGGTGACATGGTGTTCTTTATCAGCAGCTTATTACTTAGTGCAGGAAAGATTGCCAATTTCTGGGATGGCATATTGATTTCAAAAAGTTAGCAAGCAAAGGCAAGCATGAGTTTCCTAGGGAGAGGTCCACTAGGGTTTCAATTGGTTCCAGTGCATTTTCTACATTAAACAAGGCCAACTGACTGGAAATTTTTAAAAAATAGGTTTTTTTTTTTTTTGCTTTTGTCCCAAATTGTGTCATAAATCTAGGGCCAAATCTCTTTAAGCTTACATAGATTTTGCAGCTGTGCAGTTATACTTTCCATCTTTTCAAGTTAAGAATGAAATGGATATTAAAGCTCTTTTGGAATCAGATAATGATAACCAACCACAATTTCTATGAAAAATCAGTGTTTGATTTTTCAAGAATCAAAAAGGCATTACCTAGGCTATAAGTGAAATATTTTACGCAATATGGCTGCCAAAGGCTGAGTCCTTTTCTGTCTTCTAACCTAGACTGTTTAGGTTTTCCTTCTAGCCCTGTTTTGACTAAAAGTAGTTCCCGAAGTCCAATAGAGCTGGAGGCACAAGACTCTGCTGAGAGTATATGGAATCTATTTTTTTTTTCCCTATGGAATGTATTTTCAACATATCATCTTCAAATTCCTTCAATGTAGGATGTTAAAGTCCAAATAATTTCTTTTGTGGCATCCTAGAATTTGCGTTTGACATAAATTCTGAAGAGTTTTCTTTCCCAAGAGAGAAGACTGCATTAATACCCCAGTTATGCAAATGGCAAGTTGATGTCTGAAAACATTAAGATCAAAAGTATGCATTTTTAATGTCAATAAAAAGAACACAGAACTGAAAGTACCTGCTCCTTAACACTGTATGGAACAGTTCCCCTTGTTTTCAGTTGCAGCGCTGACCACCCACTTCTTCTACATCTGATGTTACATGTTCAGAATACTAGAACTGCATCCTTATAGTTACAATCTAATTCTAGATGCGGTCTTTCCATGCCTCTTTGTCCTTCCCCTGCCATGTCACCAGGTGTCTTGTGGATACATGGTTTCTGGGAACAGACTGCAGGTCTTTTCTATCACTTCATAAGAGAACAAAAAATAATTAGTAGCTTAGCCTCTTTCATTGTACAATCAGGTTCATTTATGGGCACTGCTCATTCTTGCTGAGATAGCCAAGAGTTTATTTACTGGTTCTTCTGGGTATGTTTGAATTCAGACTTCTTTTTTTTTTAATTAAAATTTATTCTAGTCAAATGGAAGTCATTTTCTGAAGGAAAAATGAGAAACATTTACCTTATACAAAGGCATTACCTCTGTAGTGAGTTTGAATCCCTCTTCCAAAGTCTCAGATTATTACAATATAAAATTGAAATAATTTAATAATTTTTTAACATAAGCAATACATTTCCTCCGTTTTTGTCTTTGAAGTTGGCAGAGCCGATCATACTGAAGTATTCCCAAAGTGCTAATTTTGAAATTAAGCCAAAATTTACCTGACAAGCTAATGCAGGAAAGTACTGCTCAACTTTTAACATAAACAACATCATTTGCATGTTTGAGAAACGAGTCTAAGCAATTACAAAGGAAAAACTACATCATCTAAAGGAAAGTATGTGTACTTCAAAATCCTAAACTGCTATGGATCAGAGGTTTTTCCCTGTGAAATCCACAGTTAAACTGGAAGTACGTTAATACTAGCAGAGGTACAAAATTCAGGGTTTTGTTCTTCGTTTTGCTTCTCTCTCTCACTTCTCAGCCTATTATTCTTATCTGAAGCATCTGGTGAGTTGTTCTAGAGTGTCTTACCCACAGATGAAGTCAAAGAAGAGCACATAATTCTATCTCTTTGTCAGGAGATTGTGCTAAGTTCAGCATAATCACTTTGCCCTTCCAAGTAGAGGACCAGAAAAATGAGAAAAGACAGTAGAGTCATGAAAATAAGTGTTCAGTGTTTAGTTCTATTATATGAAAGGTGAGCAGAAAGGACAAGAAAAGGGTGAATGTTTTCTGTTTACATGGTAAAACTACTGGTAAAACATAAGCCTTTAGATTCCTTATCTGTGTTCCGTGGAGTACCTGATATCTGGGGAGATTTGCACTGCAGATCAAAGTGATGTGATTTCTGCATGCAGTATTTTTCCAGATTAATTTCTTGTTTTCCCTTATAATTGCACTTGTTGGATAACACAGTCATTAATGTGTTGTGACACTTGCAAACAAAATCACTTAATCAATCACAGTTATATAAAAAGCAGAGAGCTTTATTCACATTTACAGAAAAGCTTCCTTACTCTGATGTTTTAAAGGTGCAATAAATATTCTTCAAGTTTCTCTACATTGATGGAGTGGAAAAAATGACCCGATTACGTATGAGAATCTGACTTATAGAATCCCCTCAAACATTCACAACTAGGGAAGTCACATTATGCAGAATAAGAAAATACAACCTGATAAGGACAATATTTTCTGTTTGTCTATATACTGATGATCTTTACTGTCACTTCTATATCTAGATGACAATTTTTTCTCTCAACTCCTCAGAGATTAATTTTTTTTGCTGTTTTTTTTTTTTCCCCCTAAGGCACAGTAACAGGCACATAGATTGCCTGTGAAAAATAAGTTAGTTCATAGGTCATTCTCTCTGTATAAGTGGGAGTTTGGCTTAGGGGAGGACATGCATGCATGATAAGCTGATAAATGGGCAGATGAAGCTGGCAGCTATACCCTTAAAAGTATGCTAGAAAAGATGCATATGTTCAAGGAGATGCTCTGAAAACTGTGAGTTTGTACTGCTTCATTTATTCTTGGAAATTAAAATGGAGAAGATGCGATGAGCAGCTTGATATGATTATGGTTTGTGGCATGCCGGAGGACTTAAAATCACTTGTGACTGTGACCTTAACTGCTAATGAGTGAATGTTTCCCTTGGTTACACCTGTGCTGCTCCACTGACTCCGTGGTTCTGTTGCAGCACAGTGGAGTGCAAGTAAAATAGAGTGCTTAAAATTCATTGCTGTAACTGAAATGCTGGTCACACAGTAACTGTTTTTAGAGGAAAATGATAAGAAACAAATACTTCTGTTTTGTATTGTTGTTTTGTAGTCTACTTTTCTCATTCTTTTCAAACTAAAAAGAGTTGGTTTAGATTAGATACAGTGAAGAAATTCTTTACAATAAGGGTGCTGGCACAGGCTGCCCAGGGAAGCCCTATCCCCAGAAATGCTCAGGGCTGGGCTGATCGGGGCTTTGGGCAATGTGGTCTGTGCACTGGCGTATGTACTGTGGAGCCCACTGAGATCATATTTTTGCTATGAGTCAAGAGCCTTGGAAGTTCTTGTTACTGAATTTAAATGTATGAAGCTGAAGCTATGACAGATTTCTCCATTAATATGGCTTCATGGATTCTAGCTGTACAATGTCCCATTTAATCTTCATTTCTTTCAAGAAGCCCTTATTAAAATTCTTGCCACTTATAAGAATAGGAATGAAGAAATTTTATGATTGGCATCTTTGAAATAAAATGTTTCTCCTTGCATCTTTTATGCCTGACACTCACTAGTTTTCCCATCTTCTATATATCTTCTGTGTATTTTGATTTGTTAAGAGTCACTCTCCTCACCTGAGGTCAAAGACATTTGTGAGCCTTCTGTCTTAAACTGCTCCAAAGAATAAGCATTGCAGTAACTTAACTATGTGACCGATGAGCTATCAGCTCTTTGAGAGGAATAATACTTTGTATCTGGGACAGCTAAATCAAGGCATTCAGGTAAGAAGTATCTGTTTTAATTGTGCAATTATAATAATTCACACAATTGTTTTCAGGGAATTGTTACTAAGTTCTGAGACTAGACATCCTGAGAGACTGATAATGGGATCCTAAATTCTTCCACACAGATTACACAGCTGAATTCATCCCATAGGCATAGCTGAAGCTGTTTCACATTGCTGCTCGGTCTCTGCAGTATTAATAAAATGGTTTCTAGTGCTAAGTATCTAAAAATCTTGGTCCATGTTTGTTGTTAGCGATAGCCACTGTAGCAGAAGTAAGGTTATTCTAATAAGTTAGCATGTAACAAGGTAGTAATGAGAACATCATATTTAATTAGTTATGAATTAGTATTGTGAATGAAAAGCTATTCCTGGCTCTGGAAGCAGCTACTCTGGGGCTGAACTGAAGCACAGCAGTACGCAGGAGCTGCTGTTCCTCTTTGCTGTTCTTCTAATAAAAAAGGAGCTTGGATTCCAGTATTGCCAGTTTGGCACTTTTAACAAAACAAACTTGGCGCAAAGAACATGGCACTCTGAAAGGAGTTTGTTGTATAATGCATTTTACACAGTTGGTGTTGTGGCTGATAAGAGAGTCACTTGTTGTGTTAATGCACTGTGCACCTATCCTGGATTACCGCTCAGTCCATTTGATCTGATACATCCTCTTATCAGACAATTCCCCACTGAATCAAGTATATTTTCTGCCCACTCCTGGCTTTAATATAATTAATCAAGTTGCTTGCAGTTAAATTTATCATGACTCAATCAAATGGTTTGTTGGGCAGTGTGATTATTTGTAAGATGTATAATTTATAAAGTAAAACACTCCTGTTCGTGACACCCTGGCTGATCCCATTTGGTGTGAATGCCAGCAGAGGACTCTCATTTTCCCCAGGCAGCACAAAACCGAGCTGCCTGAGGTTATGGATTCTCATCTACTCTGGGCATCATTATCCTATTTACATTTTCTGTGTTAGTCTTTGATTCATGCTGCAGGATCTGAAGCCATTTATGAGGAAAAAAGGTGTTTGGAAAGGGAAATTATGCTAGGACTGCATTGCTGACAATTGTGTGTTCAAATTTTGATAAATAAGCAACAGCATATTTCCTTACGCTGGAAGCTTCACTACCTTTGCAGCTGTAACCAAAGCAGTTTTAGCGTGTGAAAATTTTAAACACAGATGTCTCTGAGAGGTAGACTACTGCAAACAAAATGCCCGTAGATTTATTTCAATACGGAGTCTGCAGCTGTAGTAGCCTCAAGCGCAGGTGCAGAGCATGTAACAGCTGGATCCATGTGTGCTGGTGCACAGATGCAGCAAACACATTGTGTGAGTACGAATTGCTTCTCTGAATTTTGAAAGCAGCAGCTACAGCTTCCTTTGCAAGACCTTGTAAGCAAAGAGATTGTTCAGGAGCAGAAATCTTCCAAATACATGATAAAAAAGGAGGAATACACAAAGGGATAAGTAACTGCCATCTGAACACCTGATTCTCAGGCACTGGCACAAAAGAGGCTAGACGCAAGTCAGAAGTGAGCTAGGCTTTTTACAGGAAAGATGGAATATATCATACTTTTATACATCCCCAAACAGACACCTAAAGGAATTCAAGTAATTTCTCTCAGAAAAGCTCTTACAAATCGTGAAAAGCTAAATGAGTGCCCTTAACCTACTTCGGGAGGTGTGTTCTTGTCGGTAGGGGTCGTGTTTCAGCAGTATTATTAGAAACTCCCTGCTCTAAGGGTTCCCAATTAAGCTTTTTATATTTATGATCTGAACTCATACATTAAAAAAAAAAAAAAAAAAACCCTTGAAGTTTTTTTTTCTTGTTACCTCAGAAAATCCTTAAACTATGTCACAGAAGTCAGTGTAGACATCTACGTACAGAAAAGTGCCAGTCCCCCAAGTTTTGTTTCTAGAACTACAGGACAGCCAAGAGACTGACATAACTTTGAAAACCTGTGGGAATTCTGAGTCTTTTAAAATGGTTTGCAGTGGACTGTATGTGACACACCCGTGACCAAAGCTATCAAATTCCCTTGTACAATGAGTAGTAACTACAGATTCCAACTTTTTTTTAGTCCTCAATGTTTCTAAAAGTTCTTTAAAAATATAGTTAGCACCTGGGATTCTGAAAGCTGCTCTAATAAGCTTGGTGCTCAGTTCTCTTTAGCAAAGACTAGGCTTCCATCTGCAGCCTGCTTTTTATAAGATTGTTTTTCACAACTAGAGATTGAAAAAGAATTATTCAGAAAATATGCTAGAAAGCCAAGAAAACACTCATAAGATTTTACAGCACTTGTTTATGGTAGTAATATTTGTCCACTGACATAGTTTGTTAGGAAAGGTAAAATCCAGAACCACCTCCTCCTTTCCATGCTTGTGTTTGACATCTGTTTCCCTCTCACTTCGGGAGATGGTGTGCTCCAAGTGATTTCATGTTGAATTTTGAAGCAGGAAGGCCTCATCCACAGGCTCCCCTTCCTCAGGCAGCGTATAGAACACTCTGGCCACCAGATGTCCTTTATTGGTCCAGTCCCTGATTTTCACCCAGAAGCTCTCAATCTGTTTCTCAGAGGCAGCTCTTTGCACTCTATCCACCTCTTAACATAGAGGACAACTGCCCTGCCCCTCCTTCCCTGCCTATCACTTCTGGAAAGCTTGTACCGCTCGATAGTCATCCTTCAGTCACATGAATCATCCCACCACATTTCTCTAGCTGCAATTAGGCCACTGTTTGCTAATTGTGTTATGGCTTCCAACTCTTCCTGCTTATTTCCCAGGCTGCATTACTTTATCTCTGCCACTGCTCCCAGTTCCTTCAAGGAATATTCTCCTGCTTCAGAGTAAGGTGCTCCCTGCTCATACTGCCACTTCTCACTCTTTTCCTCACAGACAGGCTGCATTTTCCCTTTGTCCAGCTGCACTAATACCAGCCCTTGACTGGTTGAGCCGTGCCCTGCGGCGGAACCTTCCGGCACCAGCTGGAACCTTCTGGAACCACCTGTTCCAGTCCCACTCTCTCCTCACACAGCCCCCGCAGCCAGCACCTGTGCATGGACACCCAGAACAAAAGCACAGAAATGACTTATCAGAGTCAACTTATGCAGTGGAGGATCACAGAGGGTTCCTGCAGCACCTGACAGCCCTGCTCTGCCCGATGGTGACTCACAGGGGCTGCTCTGCATTGTGCCATCGGCCACTGGGATGTCAGAATGCAGTGCAGACGTACAGGGTGTTGCACAACATCATCCTGTCAGGATTTTTGGAAACCAGAATCTTTTACCTCCTATGAGATGCCTACCTGCACCTGTGGATGTTTTGCAAAATGTTCCAGCCAAGCTGGAAATAGACCTTGTCCCCTCAGAAGACCACTGGAGAGCCAGCCAGCTCCTTACAGCAGACTCTGCCATAGCAAAAAAGCTGCCATAGCAGAGCCGGGGCGTTCTCCTGTGGAACTTTCCCTCGCTTGCAGGAGGAGCCTTGGAACTGTCGGCCCCGTGCCTGGAGGGCAGGGTAAGGGCCGAACTTGCTCGGTGCCTGTTCTGAGGTTGGAAGATCAGTTGCGTCCAGCTTTCTAGGAAGAATAATGCATTATAAATCATGGACACGTAGCTCATCAATATGAAGTGAGGGTGCAGTGCAACCAAAACCCTCTGACTCAGCATATAAAATACTTTTTTATCCTGAATTTTCTGTTTCCTGGACTGCATGTTCACAGGACAGTACAGGGTAAGCAAAATTCTTTCTACAAGCCTCTCATAAAGCCTAACGGCAATCAACCAGTTATCCATTATATCAGCCTTTACTGGTGTAGCACAAATGAAGGCAAAAGCCTTTATTTGAGAAATAGGTGTTATAGGGAAAGATAGAAAAGAGGAATTAACTCACCCCTCCCGGCAACAGTCCGGAGAAAAGGACGAGCTAAGGAATGTGACCCTCCCCCGTTCGTACCAGGTGATCATTCAACAATAAGTTGCAATTCCTGTGCTTCTTTGTTTCTGTGATACGCAGCCATCAGTGTGAGACCACAAATGTTCCTTTACAGTTTCTCATACTGTGCTTCCAGTACTTCCTGTTCCACACAAAATGCTCGAGAACTGTCTGAACTTGTAGGAAACCAATTGCATGTCATTAGCTTTCCTACAGTGATGAAAATGGTTCTGCTAATAATTGATATGTATGCTTGTGTTTCTAATAAGTACAACAAGGAATGATCTTAGGGAATTTTAAGCAGGAAACTGGAGACTAGTTCTCAGCTTTGTTGGACTGTCAGTATTGTATGGCCTGTTCATGCTTACATATCTCACTTTTAAAAAAGAGAAATATTGCTGTGTGAGGGTAGTGAATGTGTTTGTTTGAAGCCAGATACCTCATTTAATAAGATATATATAAATACCAAGAACAGATCTGACATCTTCAGATCATCCTTGTCAGGCTTGTGCTTAAAGGCTGGGTTATTTGTAAAACCGATATTCCACAACACATAGAAACACTGACATGCATACATTCTTAATGAATGTTTAAAAAAAAACCATCAAAGCAATGTTACAGTATGGTATAGAGTATGGCAGCTGTTACAATAAATTTACAATTTGCTCTGAAGCAAAAAGTTTCCAGTGAACTAAGCAGTATCTTGTTTGCACTAACTAAACTAAGCAGCTGCTTGTTTGCATCCTATTCCATCCAGAAGAATTCTTATGTGCACAGGTAAGTTAGACCACTGTCAGACTTTGTCCCATTGAAGTCATTGCATCTGCTCTTCTGTGCAGTCTGGAGCTGTTTGGGAGCAAGGACATTATTAGTGCGACTCCTGTGGAGCTTTATTTTTTTCCCCCCAGTTTCTTTGCATCTAGCAACATTTTTATATGGCATTCACTCCCTATAATGTAGGGAGTATGGTGGCAATACTCTTTCATGTGATTCAAACAAAGTAATTGTGTGAGAGGAACATTCATGGGGTGGAAGAGATGTAGCATAAGCTGGAACGTTTTTATTGGGATTTATTTTCAGAAGTATTTCTCTTTAATGACTGCAGTACTGTAAATGATTTCTGAAGGTGAGCTTAATGATCTTGCTACTTGGTATTTTTTTCCTTACGTTTTAGGTGTAATGGTGCTAGTGGGAATGCTTTATCATGAAGGAGATGAAGTAATACTCTGGCATGTTTCAGCTGAAGTCTTGTAAGAAACCAATCTTGTAGTCTGAGCTTTGTCTAATAACAGTCGTGTGACGATTCCCTTATTTTGTGGCCTTTTCTTCTAATAAATGCCACAAAGACTTGTTTTCACATTTTGCGTTTGTACCTCACTGGAACCTCTCTTTAAGACCATGTTCTGGCTGACCTCGTATGATTTGCCCAGCTTCACTGACTTTAAGCCCAATCCTGAATGTTGATGTCTGTAGCGCTTGTCTGTGCACTTTGCAAGGAAGCTGGCTCTGCATAGACATAATGTCAAGTGTAAGTTTACTGGTATATCAAGTGTATCAAGTATATGACTTACTAGTATATCTGCTGGGAGAGGTTCTCAGAAAAGCTGAAAAAACTCCCTAACTTATAACAAGTTGTCAGAAGTTCACAAACTCTATTTATTTATTTATTTATTTTTTAATGAAGTAAGTCTTTTTGCAGGGTAAGGAGTATTAACTGGCTACAGCCCCTGGGCTCATGCTCATCCAGGCAGTATTAGCTAAGTACCTGGAGTTTTGGGACTTCCCTAAAAACTGAAAGAAGAGTCAGGATAGTAACATAGGCATTTCATTTCTAAGGGTAGTTCAGGATGCTGAAGTGCTTGACCTTAACTTCTCATTGCAGACTGCTGGTGTTGTCATTCTACGGTTTTTACTTGAAATCTGTATTTACCCTTCCTTCTACCTATCATCAATTGTGATAGCAGATTCATTTTATATTTTTTTTCACGATCTCAAAGAAATTTCAATCTAAACAGCTGAAAACAGGCTTGTTTAAAAAACAGAACCAAGTCCTTTGTGTTTCTGTTAGTGTTTCAGCAATTTGGGGTGAATTCTGAAGACTCTATCTGCCTTGGACTTTTAGGTATGTGGCAACCTGCGAAGTTGTGGTAAAATTTACTGAGCACATATTGCCAAGTTGGTCTCAGCCTTGTGATCAATCTGGTGCTTGCTAAAATTGTTGAGTTTTTTACATGTGTAAAAAGCAACACTCCTCCAAGTGTCTGAACTCTCTGCTGATGAGCAGTATGAAGCATATTTCTGACTGGGAAAACTAGAATTATGCAAAATATCTTTTTTGATACTTCAGAAACTTCAGTGAGCTTCTATAGATAAGTGTTGTTTTGGACGAGTTTACTTTGTTTTCTTAGAAACCAATCCTATGTCATCTATTTTGATTAAAATTTTTCCTCTGGACTCTGCCTGACCCTTCAGGCAGTTATCCTGTTCCCTCTGGATAACTGGAATTGTTGGATATTCTCAAAAGATAGATAGTAATTGGAGAGGGGCAATGTCTACAGGAGGATTAATACTCTGCAAGATCTCTACAGTGGATTAGAGCCATTGCCCTGAATGCAGATGTTAGGCAGGATAGCAGTGGTAGGGAATTGCTGTGGTAAAGACCACTTCAGAATGATCACTTCTCGTGGTTTCATTTTTAAGTGAATACTGGAGTTCTCTAGGCCAGGCTGGTAGCTGAAGTATACTCCTAGAAAGAATGACCTGGAAGAAAGGAAGGAAGGCAAAACCTGGTTGTTTTTAGGGAAGAAAAAGAAGTGGGAGTGTGAAGGGGAAGGAAAAGCACAGCACTGAGGAACACAGTTGTCTTGTAAGGCCCGTTTAAAGAGAAGCTCTGAGGTTTCCTTCTGCTACACCTTGCTAATTTTGTTGTCTTTGCATTGTAATTCACAGGCATCCCCCACACAGGCTTTGTCTTGCTGTGTTAATTGCAGTTGCAACCAGCCAGCAGATCAGCCATGTGTATACCTTGAAGATTATGTGTTGTGTCTTAACTTCTTATGCCTTCAGCCATGCCAGAGTAAATTCTGGGCAGTTTGTTGCGGAAAGTTGATCATCTTGGCCTTCTCCAGATCTCTGGGGAGCCATGAGGCAACTTAGACTCCTTTATCTGCTCTTGTGACCATCAACTGCAATGTTGTTGATGTAATGCGTAATTACTGCTGCTAATTACACATTACATTCTCATGGCATTACCTACATTTTGATATCTGTGACTGTCACAAAATATACAACATTAAAATCCATCAAGAACCAAAGCTCCCATATTCTGTAGGAGTCCTTTATCACATTAGCAAAACTTCCCAATTAACATTTCATGAACAGGGTTTAATAAAACATTACGCAATTAAATATTTCATATTATCAATTGCAGTTGATTAGCAAGCTCATGAATAGTGTGACAAATTATGACTGGCTTAACAGTCTTCCATATTATGTGTGATACTGGAAGGGCAAACCTATTACTTTAGTAAGTCATAGTTTATGTGATTTAAATCATATTTATTTTACAAGTTTATTCTTTTAACCAGGCTGATCATAAACAATTGTGTAACGCTGCTACTTGTCAGTAAGGTTTTAATTAATTTAGTTTAGACTTTAACTGATGTGCAGAAAGTTTCATTTTTCAATAGGTTTATTCCTGCATTATTTATTTAGATAATTGGTATTAAATAATTCCCCAAATTGACCTGGTAGGAATTGGTTTGCAGGAAGGCAGCATTTACTACATGTGGAGAGATTTTCTGCATATATTCTAGCTTCGAAGACCTGTTTCAGAATAAGCCTATCTGTATGAAGTATTTATGTAGCAATTACATGGTATTCATTCATGCCCTTATGCTCCAAAATAAGGCTGCTTTGTAAATGCGTAGCACCGGCTGGTGAGGAGTGCTTTCCAGGAGCGGGCTCAGCAAAGACAGTCTGATGCTACTAATGTCACTTCCACAACCTCTGGTTCCCTTAGTGCTGGAGATTTTTCTCCCCCAGTATTTTTCCCCCTTCTCTCTGTTTGTAAAGGCTGTATTTTGGCACTGAGAAACATTCTGTGGTAAGGAGTGGTAAGGAGTCTTCCTCATTAAAGCACAAACTCCTCTGAGACACGTTTTTCCTTCCATCTTTAGCAATGAAATAATGAATAAATCAATCTAGCTCACAGTGTTCTATTTGCTTTGAGGTTTTGCTACTCAAAAAGTAGGTGTTTTAATGGGTTATGTATCAAAACATATCTATACATATTTATAGATATAATGTATTTATGAATTTAAAAGATTTTGGTCTTCTCTGGCGTTTTCACTGTAAGGAAGAAATCACAGTCCTTATAAAGCTTGGTTGACTTTGCTGTTCAGTCACTTCCCTGGCATTTCATATGGTTCCACGTGCTATTTGATGCTCAGTCTTTAAATAGCAATAGATACTGCCTACTCTTCTTTTTTTTTCTGAAGCTAGTCTGTTTGTCCTGAAATGCTGTTCTGTCCCCTTTGTTGTGGAAGTTTTCAGCTCTTCTGAGAAAGGGTCTATAAGAAAAGCTCTTCCCAGGAAAGTATTGTTTTGTTGACAGTCCTGCATCAGCACGGGGCACAGCAGCAGCTGGAATCAGTGTGAGCGCTTAGGTAGGGGAAAGCATCTTCAGTGCAATTCCAGGTAACTCAGATTCTGTCATTCCTGCAATTTGGTTGTGCTTCTGTAGCGGTGACCAACCCCGGTACAGTTTGTGCTGAGTGCCCTCAAAACCACTTGTCAAATGTTTGAAATAAGGCAAACAAGGGAAAGATGAAACAGGAAGATTTATTATTTCTTTTTTTTTTTTTTTCTTTTAAACCTTGATAGGTACAGGTTCATTTAGAGTAAGTGTTAAGGTAAACAAGATCCATTAAGTAATTTGATTGTTTACAACATCTTTCAGACCACCTGGTGCGCTATTAAACTTTTATCACAATTAAAATCACCATCCAAATGAGAAATGCAACGCTAATGTTAATTTACCTTGTTTACTTAAGACTGTGAAAACTGCACTTAGTGGGTGCTGAAGAAGGAAAATACCTGAAGGCATTTATTTCAAAAGCAGTCACTTGGGAATATCTAAATGGAAAGACCTGTTTGAAAGGGAGGATAAGCAGTATTGATATGTGAAGTAATCACAGTCACAAGCAATGCAGTTAAAGGGCTCTTCTGCATTTAGGAGATTGCAAGAAAGAGAAACAATTTTTTTCGGAGTTGAACTATACTAAATTTGATTAATGAAAGACAGAATTTACAGGACTCAGATGACAGGAGGGAGGAAAAATCTAAGCATTTTTTAGTCATGTTATTACAGCCAGGACCTCGAGGTTTTTTTAGGGAGGAAGATGCTGACCAGGAAGTAAAAGTGAACTCTCATAGAAGTATATCACGGGATTTGATCCGCTCCAAAGGCTGAGAGCCCTTTCTGAAGTGAAAACAGAAAATTAGTTCTAAGAGATTAGGTTGAAGTCCTTGCTTCATGGAAATCAGTGCCAAACTTGTTACCAGATTGAAAATGGCCAGGGCTTTCTTACTGCCACAAGTTGGAGTAAGCACTGAGACATTCTGGATTCCAAACTCTTCCGTGTGTATAATAGGTGTGTTGTTAAGATCCCAATCTCACTTTTAAGCTGCATGGTGTTTCTGACTGGCCACACAGAACATTTAAATGTCTGTGTGTGTGTGGCAGTCATTAGAGCTGGTTAGAATTTCCTGGTTCTTAAATTCTCTACTATGCTTTTATATTCAAACATACTGCTTCAGCCTTTTTGGTTCCATTCTTATTGGAACTAGTGGAAGGCTTTCATCTAGCTATCAATCATTGATCATTTTTTACACTGGCAGCCTAGTTCGTAGTACTGACCTACAGCTGAACAATACCATATCCAGTAAAGCTGGCTAGAGAACTACAACAATATTAATCATATAAATGATAGATGAATTTTGCTGTTCTTCGCTGAATAATTTATTTTCATGACTGGTATTCAATAAACTCTATATCTAGCCTTATATCTGCCTTAATAACTAGATACCATTGATCACCTGCCAATGAACTGTGCAGCCCCCTGCAATTTGGGTCCAATAGTTCTCCATTTTAGGAGGGAAAAGCTGGAAAGTATGGCCACCTTTTCTTTAAAACCTTTTTTGAATGATGCTTGTGGTAACCCTTCTGACAAATATTTAGTCTTTGCAATACAGTTTGCATAATGCTGTTTCAGTGGAGATGTGGCAGTAACACTGCTTGACAGTATAGTATAGTTTATCCTGAGCTGTCAGTAGATGGTGCTTCTTTGAGACATGGAGTAGTGAGGATGTTTTATTTCACTCCATCTGGAACGTGGAACGCCTAGTTATCTTCTTCAGAATGGTATATCCTGATGTAGATTTTACCATTTACTTAATTTATACCAAAACTAAAACCTACTTTTGTATGCCCCTTCTCTTCCCAGTCCTGTGCCTGACAAAGTAGAGGTGACCTGCAGTTCTCATATTGACTTCCAACATAAATTTAGTTAGTTTGTTTTCAGATGTCAGTGAAAACCTTCATTTAGGCATTCATTTTGCTATCTGATACATCATTTTGTTGACACTCAAGTTCTTTCATAGAGAACATAGGATGAACCGGATTTGAGTGACTTTTGGATGATTTTACCCAAATTCATGACAGTGTGTCAGTTGGTGCTACTTATAGATTCAAAGACTGTTGGCTGTCAAAAATATTCTGACAGATTTCATGTTGTGACAGTCAGCTATATTTTATCTCAATTAGAAAAAGTTGAGTTCAGTTGTACTCTTTAGTTTTGGTACTGTCACACAATCATCTCAACCAGCTGATAACCTGGTATCTATGAATTTTCCATTCGTTCAAGGCTTGCAGCTGTTGAAGATATGCAGGTAGGTTTTTCGTGCTATATGCTAGGTCATCAGCTGGACTCAACTTTGTATTATGATTTTTTTCTCTACTTGGAAATTTCTTTTCTTCTTTATATCTTTGTATAACTTTTGGACACATTTTGTGATCTTGTTTATAACATAGTGTGCATCCTGAACTGAGAGGGAGAAGATGGAGTAGAATGCCCAAGGGAGTCTGTTGCTAAGCTTCTGGCTCCTATTTATATACAGTATTTTAACTCATTCCTGTGTCAATTTTAACATGTTGGTATATGTTGTTCAATTGGTGGGAAGAATCTGAGCATTCAGACTGAAACAATACATTTGAATTAATGAGAAATAGTATCAGTTTTAGTATTTGAATGCTTCCTTCAAAAAAACCCCTGACAAACAACTAGTATTTATTTAGTCAAAAATGTATTCATAGGAATACATAAAGAAAATTAATTTAGATGTGTATATATCAGGGATAGAAAAGTGGTTATATAACAAGGTGACATCATTCTAAATGTCATTTCTTGTTAAGCTGTATGGCTTGGGTAGTTATATAATGTTCTGAGTGAGTAATTTAAAAGCAACAAGTAATAACGAGTTATTAGCATAAGAAACCTTTTGAATCACTTTGAGATGCAAGCTTATATTTGAAAGGAGATAGCTCCTAAGGTTTCTTTCAGTTGATCTTTTTTTTTTTTTTTTTTTTTTTTGTGGAAAGAGAGGATACAAGGGCGAAGTGTCAAAGTGATCACAGTATCCCTGCACAGGTGGAGATAGGAATACATTTGATGGCATGGTTTACTAATCCTGATAATAATGACTGCCAGAGAATTGTTTCCAGAATGCAAAATGCTGTTGCAAGTTCTTATCCTTTTTTTGTGATCATGTATAACCTGCATTTGATCAGAACAGGGAACTGTGCAAGAGATGGACCCAAAGTTCAGTGTCTATCTCAGGAGCAGTGAGTTGGCAGACCTACATCAAAGGAAATAGTAAACTATGAGTTACTTCCTCTTCTGTAACTTCTTTTCTCCTGTATGTAGTAGTGATCGTTGGTTATCATTTATGCTTATTGTTGTCTAATGAGGAAAACAGTCAGCAATTTTCAAACTTAATTTCCCCAAGAGGAATTCAAGAATTTATACACATGTTTTTAATTCAGTAGACATTCCGGTTAGGGACTCAGTTCACACCGCTTGCACATTTTGTCTGAAACTGTTCTGACAAATCTCTGCCATCTTCCTAATATAATGTGCAACTTCCTTTATGAAAATGAGAATTACTGCTGAATTTCTTCTATACCTTTAAGATACACCTTAAGTTTATAGTTTTATTACTTTCCATTTAATTAATGCAGTTTTCTGCTATCTGATCTGCCAGATGCCTCAGTGAAAATATTTCCATTAATGAAAAATGCCGCTGCTCTAGTTACTACTTGCTTGAAAAGCTGTAGCATGTTACAGCTGTTCTGAAATCTTTTGTAACGACATCTGGTTCAACCTTCCTGCTTTCAGGAATTTTCACTTGGCTTACAAGAGATACCTTGCTAGACCTCCAAGTACCGTATTTACATGATTTTTCTGTAGCTTTTCAGCCTTGGTCATGTTCTATTCTCGGTTTTGTTTCCATGTTATGCACTGGCATGTTGACTTGAAGTGGTCAGTTCAGTTTCAGATCTGTGTTTAGATTATTCTTCCAGTTTTAGAACTGTTTACCATACAAATGAGGCTGGATTGCTATCTCAATTATAGTAGGGCCAATCCAGTGTAGTTTCAGAAGTTTTTATGTTGCCTAGGAATGTTTTTCATCATTTGTATATAAAATGGGCTATCTAGAAGGGCTTTACCATGTTTATTGGTATTGCATTTGTTGTTTGTACAAAGTGATATGTTTGCAATGAAATGTGCAATATCACCCATACTGTGAGAAGTCATAAACATTTGTTAACTGCTTAGACCAAATGGAATCTTGAGAGTATGTCATCTTTTTGATAAAAAAACACAATTTGATTTCCTTCTGTATGACTTGGCTTTGCAAAGGCTGTGAAGTATTAGTAGTGCACAGCCTCTTTCTATTCAATGGGTGAACAGCTGGCTTGCTATTACAGGGCTGCCTCTTTTCAGCAATAGCCTGCTGAAGGACCATGAAAAGACTAAGGGCATGGGGAACATTTTCATCATGTTATTTTGCCGTGGAAATATTTGCTTGACTTTGGTTCACAGGTGGGAAGGAAGAGGTAATTCTTGAGACTGCAAAAGCTCCATGAGGGGTGGTTCTCTCATGATAGTAAAGAACTTGAAATAATGTTGCTTAGATTGATGGTGATGCTCGTTAGCATTAACTGCAAAGCCCAAAACAGAAAATTGATTTCACATCTCAGGTTTAAAAAAAAAAAAAAAGAAAAAAGAAAAAAAAGAAAATTAACAATATCAGCACTTTCTGAAAAGTCAAATTATTTCTTTCTATAAAATAAAAATCCAGTATTCTCTTATGAATTTAAGTGGTTTTGTGTGTTTGATTGTTAGTTTTTCTTAGATATGGACAGAGGGAAAATTAGTCAGATATAAGGATTCTTTATGAGACTCCTGAACTAACCTGTACATATGGAAACCATTAATTGTTTTCTACAAATACATTTCTTTCCTCATGTTTTGGACACAGGTGAATGAAAACCAAATGGGATATTGACTGCTTTTCTGTAGACTACTCAAATTTACTTTCCAGGATTGTTTGAAACAACAAAGGATACTTACCACATTTATCTGCACGCTCTGAGAGCCAATAAGCAGTACAGTGCGATTTCATATTCCTCACAAACCTGATGCTTTGAATAGTTATCTTCATTCATAGTCAGAATACCTTCCCTGCTTTGTACTGTTGACATATTACTTTTCTCAAGAATCATATGGTTCATCCCTTTCAAGATGTTTTCAACCCAATGGCCAGTTTCAGTTAGAGAAGGGTAAAAGCCTCAAAACTAATGAAGTTTTACAGATGCCACAGGTACAGCTGAATTGCCAGAGATAATAAACAGTTCTGTAACTGCAAGAAAAGCAATAGCATGGGTATATCCTTTCAAAAAAAACCTACAGAAACAATACTGTGTATTCATATTTCAACATGTATTCATGCATCAGCTGTTGAGAATACTTCAGTGAGAGCTTACATTTTGTTAGGGAAAAAGAATTGCAGCTGGATTGGTGATTGCATTTGCAAAAAGAGATCTTGGATATTTCTGTCCCTAATTCATCTTAACACTCTGGGCAAAATATTATTAGAACAATTTTAGGTGGAAGGGATGTCTTAAAGCCATTTGGTCCAACCCCTGTCTGAGCAGGGTCAGCTTTGAAGTCTAGTCGGTGATAAAAGGCATAGAAGAGCAATTCTAATGCATGTGTATATTAACAGGGCTTATGTAGATTAGACAAAGTGCTTTGCTTTGTAAAATCTTTGTTGTGAATGTTCATGGTGTTTGCTTATCTGTGTGACTGAGGATTATTAGAATCATACAGATAATATTTTGTATTTTGTCATTATATGATAAGAGTTCTGTAAAGCAGGTTAATAGAGAAGAGTATTCACTGTTCCAGACCTAGCAGGGAACTGATGAAAAAAACGGTGAGTTTATAGGCTGTTAGTTCTGTTAAGGTAATCAAATTGCAAGGTAAAAATTTGAAGGACAAAACTATTCTGAATGATTATATTAGAGAAGGAGAGGCCTCGGTGCCAAATGGCAGCGATGACACAGGCAGTGTCACTTTGGGACATCAGTGAAAAATTTCCCACTCAATTACATATACTTTTAACACGTCTTCTGATGATGCTGTAATTCCCAAAAAGAACTGAAGGAAAAGAAATATCTTTGAAAGTAAACATATCCAAGCAATTTTGTTTAGAAGACAGCCTATCCTTTGTTTGCTTGGCTGTATCTGAAGCCCTTAACTTCTTCAACTGGCATTGTAACTGAGTGTACATAGGTCTACCAATTCAGTTTATTTTCTTGCAATAAGCTTAGTTTGGTATCCACTAACTCCTTATACACCTAAGAAAGATCACGACTAGAGCATAATAGTCTGTGTTTTAGCCTAGATGCTTTTTGTTTTAAATGCTGTTTGTAGCTTCTAAATGAGAAGGATGTGTATGATAAACGTGCTGGCAATACCTTGTATTCAGGTATCAGATAAAGATCACAACGGATTGCACCGTGGTCACATCCTGTTTGGTTCCCCAGGCCCTGATTGTCAATATATACTTTTCCTTGATTTATCTGTTTTTAATGGCTTAATCTGGTGGTTTCATACTGTCTAATCATATCAAATTCCAAACACAATGTAATGCAATTCACTTTTTTTCCTCTCTCTTACTATGTTAGCAAAGAAGAAGAGGTATGGAAAATGCTCTACAGAACAGCTGAGTCACTTTCACCTTCTCTTTTAAAAAAACAAAACAATTAAAAAAAAAGAACAAGTAAGCAACAACAAGAAAACAACTTCTGCAAGATGACTTTTGGCTTTCTTTATAGCTGAACAGTTTGTTCCCTTGAGCCATTTTCTCAGGGAGCGTTCTGTCTTTTTGCCATGCCGTTTATCATTATTACTTTCTTCATTTGCACGGCTTCTTTTGCAATTTCTTTTTCTATTCCATTTGTTCTTTATCTCTTTGGTTTAGGGTTTTACTTCTCATTTTCAATTTATTCTTATTTAGAGTTACACTTTGTAGGTTTAATTATCTTTGCCAGACATAGCAATATTTTATGATAATCACTCTTTTTGTCTTCACGGAGATCATTCATGTTAATTCCCATAACTCCACTCTCAAGTGGCTTAACTAATATTTCGATCACTTANAAAAAAAAAAAAAAAAAATGGTGATCATGATGAGTGCAAGAAAACTGATGCTAGCTTTAATGATCTAGAAGTGCCTGGAAGGCTTGTGTTTTCTACACAGTAAGGTAGCTCTTATATTTTTTTTACAAATGCTTCATTTGTGTGTAGTGTTGGTGAAGTGGTTGTGTTCATTTCCATGTTTCACTGTTGCTATAGTATGTGAGAAGTAAGAGCAATTTTTCACTCTATTAGTTACAAGAGGTGGAAATAAAAGCAAGGTCCCCACATAGGAACTCTCTGATTCTAACCTGCTTTCCAAAATGTTCTGTTACAGACTTGATTTTATATTTTATAAATCATGTAACTGATTTATGAATCAATGGCATCAGTTAGAAAATTGCTGGATAATATATATTTTGTGCATGACTAGGAGTTAATTATCTGGCCAATAAATTACTGTCTTGATTTATATTCAGTTGTATATTTTAAAAATTAAAAAAAAACAGCCCTGTTTTAGGTGCTAAAAATCTATGGCTTATAAATCAGAGTATGATAAATTGAGGCATGTAAAAAGACGAAACCGCTGCATGTAAGTCACTTTCTGTCATCATGTATTTGTTCAATACTATGCAGGAATGAAAGGCAGTTACTAATTCAGTGAAAGTGTTATGCTGAAGATAGAACAAAAAAGGTGGCTTTTATAAGCAGATTAATGGTACATTTTTCAATGTTCACTGTGCTGGGTGGGGTAGCCAGTCTATTGTAACTAATTGACAGTCTTCCCTTGGCTCTGATTTGGCCTGAACTTTTCTTATAGGCAATACAGTATCTGCATTAAGTTGTGGGATTTGTCTCCGTTGTTTTTCTGATAATGTTTATACCTTGCAATGACCTATTAACACCATCATACTTCTTTCTCTTTCTTCTTAACTTGTTCTAACTGTGATGTTTTCCACTAAAGAACACTTTGAGTCTCTCCCAAATCACAGATTGTGTATTAAAATAATTAGTGTTCTTGTGCCAGTAGCACATGGCTTCCCAAGTCCCTGGTGTGCAGTGCATGCTCAGCTCCATTACACTCAATAGATTCAAATGACAACATGTAAACTGTAACTGTCACTGGGAAACTTGAAAACATATTGGTTAGTGCCATGGTGACATAGCAGTAGCAAAGTACTGATAAGAAGAAAAGGAATCCTTACAAAAAGGGTTGGCATATGAAACATCTCAGCAGTCAGGACATGAATAGCCTGTTATGGAGTGTCTGTCGAAGGCACCTGAACTTCATCTAGCCTTAGCCATGTGGTTTCAGGCGCAGGTGAGGTAGCTGAGGGTAATTAGAATTACCTTCATCTGGAAAGTTGCCACACCTCTGGATTTGAGTAGCTGTTTGTGCTTGTAGCTTGTACTAAATCGGAAAGAATACATCTGAGTTTAAGGAGCTTGGACAGATTTTGCATTCATCCTGTGCAAACTTCATTTTGACTTAAAGTATTTCATTTGATAATTATATGCATAAGACAATAATTTATTGGAAGTGATTAAAAACTGATCTAAAGTATTTACTGATTGCTGTTACAGATGTGATCTACTTAATTGTAATTAAAATTCAAAATTTTTGAGAGTTTTAATCTAGCTATCTGTATTCAGTGGTGAATGATGTTGGGTACCACATCCACAGATGTTGATGTAACACAGTTGTAGTTACAGACTGGTCATTCTCTAAAAGTGCTATTACACGCAGAGTTAGCCAAGCTGAATATCTTTGAGTAGATCCTGAATTATAGGCAGCTGAAGTCAGTGAGGAGAGTCTAGTTCAGGAGAGACAAGCATTGAAGGTATATCTGATATGCCAACTGTAAGTAACGTTTTACTTCTTAAATNAAAAAAAGAAAAAAGAAAAAAAAGAAAATTAACAATATCAGCACTTTCTGAAAAGTCAAATTATTTCTTTCTATAAAATAAAAATCCAGTATTCTCTTATGAATTTAAGTGGTTTTGTGTGTTTGATTGTTAGTTTTTCTTAGATATGGACAGAGGGAAAATTAGTCAGATATAAGGATTCTTTATGAGACTCCTGAACTAACCTGTACATATGGAAACCATTAATTGTTTTCTACAAATACATTTCTTTCCTCATGTTTTGGACACAGGTGAATGAAAACCAAATGGGATATTGACTGCTTTTCTGTAGACTACTCAAATTTACTTTCCAGGATTGTTTGAAACAACAAAGGATACTTACCACATTTATCTGCACGCTCTGAGAGCCAATAAGCAGTACAGTGCGATTTCATATTCCTCACAAACCTGATGCTTTGAATAGTTATCTTCATTCATAGTCAGAATACCTTCCCTGCTTTGTACTGTTGACATATTACTTTTCTCAAGAATCATATGGTTCATCCCTTTCAAGATGTTTTCAACCCAATGGCCAGTTTCAGTTAGAGAAGGGTAAAAGCCTCAAAACTAATGAAGTTTTACAGATGCCACAGGTACAGCTGAATTGCCAGAGATAATAAACAGTTCTGTAACTGCAAGAAAAGCAATAGCATGGGTATATCCTTTCAAAAAAAACCTACAGAAACAATACTGTGTATTCATATTTCAACATGTATTCATGCATCAGCTGTTGAGAATACTTCAGTGAGAGCTTACATTTTGTTAGGGAAAAAGAATTGCAGCTGGATTGGTGATTGCATTTGCAAAAAGAGATCTTGGATATTTCTGTCCCTAATTCATCTTAACACTCTGGGCAAAATATTATTAGAACAATTTTAGGTGGAAGGGATGTCTTAAAGCCATTTGGTCCAACCCCTGTCTGAGCAGGGTCAGCTTTGAAGTCTAGTCGGTGATAAAAGGCATAGAAGAGCAATTCTAATGCATGTGTATATTAACAGGGCTTATGTAGATTAGACAAAGTGCTTTGCTTTGTAAAATCTTTGTTGTGAATGTTCATGGTGTTTGCTTATCTGTGTGACTGAGGATTATTAGAATCATACAGATAATATTTTGTATTTTGTCATTATATGATAAGAGTTCTGTAAAGCAGGTTAATAGAGAAGAGTATTCACTGTTCCAGACCTAGCAGGGAACTGATGAAAAAAACGGTGAGTTTATAGGCTGTTAGTTCTGTTAAGGTAATCAAATTGCAAGGTAAAAATTTGAAGGACAAAACTATTCTGAATGATTATATTAGAGAAGGAGAGGCCTCGGTGCCAAATGGCAGCGATGACACAGGCAGTGTCACTTTGGGACATCAGTGAAAAATTTCCCACTCAATTACATATACTTTTAACACGTCTTCTGATGATGCTGTAATTCCCAAAAAGAACTGAAGGAAAAGAAATATCTTTGAAAGTAAACATATCCAAGCAATTTTGTTTAGAAGACAGCCTATCCTTTGTTTGCTTGGCTGTATCTGAAGCCCTTAACTTCTTCAACTGGCATTGTAACTGAGTGTACATAGGTCTACCAATTCAGTTTATTTTCTTGCAATAAGCTTAGTTTGGTATCCACTAACTCCTTATACACCTAAGAAAGATCACGACTAGAGCATAATAGTCTGTGTTTTAGCCTAGATGCTTTTTGTTTTAAATGCTGTTTGTAGCTTCTAAATGAGAAGGATGTGTATGATAAACGTGCTGGCAATACCTTGTATTCAGGTATCAGATAAAGATCACAACGGATTGCACCGTGGTCACATCCTGTTTGGTTCCCCAGGCCCTGATTGTCAATATATACTTTTCCTTGATTTATCTGTTTTTAATGGCTTAATCTGGTGGTTTCATACTGTCTAATCATATCAAATTCCAAACACAATGTAATGCAATTCACTTTTTTTCCTCTCTCTTACTATGTTAGCAAAGAAGAAGAGGTATGGAAAATGCTCTACAGAACAGCTGAGTCACTTTCACCTTCTCTTTTAAAAAAACAAAACAATTAAAAAAAAAGAACAAGTAAGCAACAACAAGAAAACAACTTCTGCAAGATGACTTTTGGCTTTCTTTATAGCTGAACAGTTTGTTCCCTTGAGCCATTTTCTCAGGGAGCGTTCTGTCTTTTTGCCATGCCGTTTATCATTATTACTTTCTTCATTTGCACGGCTTCTTTTGCAATTTCTTTTTCTATTCCATTTGTTCTTTATCTCTTTGGTTTAGGGTTTTACTTCTCATTTTCAATTTATTCTTATTTAGAGTTACACTTTGTAGGTTTAATTATCTTTGCCAGACATAGCAATATTTTATGATAATCACTCTTTTTGTCTTCACGGAGATCATTCATGTTAATTCCCATAACTCCACTCTCAAGTGGCTTAACTAATATTTCGATCACTTATTCATTAAAAAATTTTAATTTTATATTTCATGGTATTTTTCTGTTTTGATTTGTTTTTCTGTATATCTTTCTTTTGTTTTCAATTACCTCCTCCTGTGTCTCTTAAAAATTCACAGTGTAAAATTACTAACCTGTAGCTTTTAAAAAATATATATATCCCAGATGGAAGCCAATTATAAAGTCTGGAGTTGGCAGCTGTTAGCCTGTCCGCGGTGCCTTCTGCTGCTGTCTGCTGTTTGACACCGCTAAGTGCAGACACGTATTGCAAAGAGGTCACTCAGCCACACACACAGGCAAATGCACAGGCTGAAAATACTGCTTAAACACAAAAGAACCTTGTGGAGATTTGAAGGGCAAGTATTGAAATGTTTAATAAAATAATATCTTTTATAAATAACTTTATAGTTGCTAGCTTATCTGTTAATAAATTCATATTAACAAGGACTTTGAAATACTTGAGAACCAGAAAATTATTTCCTAAGACTTAATGAGTTTTGTAACCTTCTCTTGAACTGATGCCGCAGTAGCTGTAACAGCATCAGCAGCTGCACTGAGTAGTTTTCAGCTGCTCAGGTACTAACTAGAGCAGCTCTTTTTTTTTTTTTTGTCATAAAATGAATAATTTAAAAGTGCCTGGGTTAAGTCACCCCATAAGTGACTCTGAAAGAATCAAGATTTTGCTCATTTATGGCAGCGTAACTTACATTCCTGTGATTTTGTTGATGGATCTCACAGAAATTGTTCCCTCTTTTCTTTCTGTGTTCTTCACTTCCTCTTAGTTCTTCAAATTACACGTAAATAGTCAACTTTATAGTTTTACTTCTAGCCAGTAATACTACAATCAACATAGTTTTGTCTTTTTTTCCCTTGCCTTTAGCAGAATTTCACTATTTATTGTTACCACATCTGAAGATAGCTCTGTGCATTTTCTCCTGTCTGTCTGAAGATCCTGTTTTCAGTTTGATTAGAAAAAAATAATAAATGTAGGAAAAGGGAGTTGGTTTTTTTTCAGGGCAAAAGAAGAAGAGTCTGATGAAATAGTCCAGTGGTTTAATTTTCTTTAAGTGAAGGCCAGGTGACAAATCATTTTTATTTGTAACAGTACACTGTTACTTTATTCTATGCCTCTCAGTCTTGAGTTTTTAGAACTGCATGACCAGTGATATCAGAAACACTAAAAAGTAAAATCTCTCGTGGTTGACATGCAGCTAGTATATTCTGAAGGAGTTTTAACTGTAACGAAAAATCATTATGCAGTACCATGATTATTACATCAATGCTGTTAGTAAGAAAGCGTATTGTCAACATTTTTTTTGATCCATACTGAGGTAGCTAAATGAATAGTGTGAAATAATTACAATCTTTTCCACTTATTTCATTGAGGCAATTAACATATTTAACATCAAGCAAACACATGCAGTTGAATTCAGTTCTCTCCCAAGTCAATAGGAACTATTCATACACTTCAATTTCTTTAACAAGGGCCATATCTTTGGATTATCAAAAATAGATTTAAGTATATACAGTTGGGTGTCTAGACCTCGGACACCTGCCCTATTGCCTATGTTTGCTTATCATCATGGATTTATTTCAGTTGATTATACAAACTAGAAATAATCTTTTTCAGATTCTCATATAATTTTAAATTGTCCTTCTTGGATTATCTGTTGTGAAGCACAGGTGAGAATGGAGACATTGATTCAGTCCACGTTGCTGGACATACATGCAAGTGTTCGGTGGCACAAAAGCTCTGAAATTGGACAGATGTAAAAGTGGACTGTTGATCAGTAGTCTTATTTAATGTGCAGCCTTTGTGATGATTCTTCTCAATTCCTTGATGTCTCAGTGAGGAGCTTGGTTTCCTGAGCCAAGGAAAAATAATGAATCAATTTCCATTTCCTTTGTAGTAAGCTTCCTGCTCTGTCTTGTTATTAAGAAGTAAACAGATGATGGTTGTTGTGTAACTGCTTGCAGTACCAAACACCCACCTGCTCTAAATAATCCTGGTTTGTTCTGAGCACTTTTATTGCGAAAAAGAAGTCCGTGAATCTCTTATGTAAATTAACTGAGAAAATGATTCCTCACATTTCCCCTCTCTCTGATTGTTATACCTTGTACAGTGAGGACAGGATGGGTTGCTTACCCTGCCATCGTACCTAAAAGTACCAAAGTAAAAGTACTTTCATAAAGCATGATTCCTAAAGCTTTAGGACATCAGTATGGCCACATGAGGCCAGGGACAGCTTTCTCTGTAAGACTGCTTTTTAAAAACTAGATGTCTTCTTCGATCAGAAGAAAGTTGTTAAAGTCACTTTGAAAAGTAATCTGTTGTTTATGACTCCTTATTTCTCTTCAGAAATTATGGGTTACTGCCTACTTTGAATTACTTCAGAGTCATGCACTCTTTGAAATACAGCTGCTGGAACCAGCACTTCTGGCTTTGAATTACTGCAGCCTCCAACCTTTACAGAGAAATTGGTGGTCCTTTTTTAAACTTATCTGTGTTGCTCAGCCCTGGCACTGTTCCCAAGCTGCAGGCTGCACTCCCACTGTGCAGATAAGTTTTCAAGAGGTGTTAAAAGTTATTTGATGCACTCTTCCTCCTTCTATTGAATGATGGTGCCCATGTTACGTATCCTAAACATTTTTAAAAATAAATTTATTCCAGTACTAATTTCTGTAACATTGTTTTCCATCCTTGAGGTTTGTTAAGTACATTTCAGAACCTAGGGTTTAACTTTTAGTTCAGAGTCTGACTCTGTAACTGCTGCTCAGCAATAGCTTAAACGCTGGTGTGTTATCAGCACTATTTTGGTCACAAATCCAAAATATAGCACCATAAAAGCTACTGTGAGTAAAATTACCTCTATTCCAGCCAAAACCACTATGTTCTGTGAACAAAAATGCTTCTTCCTTCATTAATAATAGACTCTTTGTTTTGCAACACATACTTATTTTCATGTCTTATGTTTTAAAGTCTATATTTAAAAGATGATTCTGCATTTTGTGACTTTCAGGATTACTTTTTATTTCTTGTTTTGACATTTTTTTCTTTCAATTAAGTATTACTTCTTTAGTATTCTCATGAATATTTAAGTGCCTTTGGAGACTTTTGCTAATGTGAACATAGAAGTCTTCAAAAGGTGTCCAAGCATATAAATGTCTCACTTTTCCTTTCTTTTAATAATTCTGCGTGTGCAGCTGTGCAGCCTTCACATTGCTGACCTGTTCCACTTTGTTCGTGACATGGATTCTATCAGAGTGACAGTATTCAGTCCTGCAGATAACTAGTTCAAATCTTGCTGGGCAAACAATGAATTCTTCAAGATGACAAAAAGGTTTAGACATTAAAAATAGGAGCTTTAGGAAGGTAAAAACAAGGGTGAAAAGAATTATGACAATGAAATTATAATATTATTGGGAAATATTTAAAGTCATGTTTCTAACAGAATTACCTTTCTGAACGTAAGAACAGAAATAAATTCAGTGTGATCGGAACACAAAGAAAAACTAAGTAACATAAACAACCTTTCAAATAACTATTTTCAGTTCAAAGTGGAGTAGCGTGCACTCTTGAACCTTACTAACTACCAGAAGCTGTTCATAAAAAACTGTAGCAAAGCAAATTCTCTGCTTGTGGCAGTTTGGCAAAAGCTTATCAAATTTAATGGCTCTGAGCCTGTTTACATGTCTACTTTTGTCCATTACAAAGTATTTGCAGCAAGACCGATGCAGTATGTCTACCATAGATAGTCTGACACAACCTTTAGCTCCAGGATTTAACACGAGCACGCAGCACCAACACCAATGACCAGCTTTTAGCAATTAAAGCCATACCACTGCTCCAGCAAGTGCTGTGATATGCTTACTTTCTTTTTTCTTATTAAATACAGTGATAATGAGCAGGCTTATCCTTCAGCTGTCTTCTTTAGAAGCAGAGGGATAAGTGCTTTGATTGTTTTACTTGTTGCAAAAATTTAAGAAATCGTTGCAAATATTGTTTGAGTAAGTGTTCATCGGTCTTTGTTGTGCAGCTTTTGTTTCTCTGGCTGTTAAAAGCCCCATATCTGTTCCAACAAGCAGTGCTAGAAGCTTCTTACTCTGTATTTTTTTTTACTGTAGTTTTTAATTTGCTTAGCTACTGAAGTTTTGCCTTTTTTTTTTTTTTTTTTTTAGATAAATGAAATGATCTCTTTTGATTATGCATCCAGGTGTTTAGCTTTGAACTGGAACAAGAATGCATTGCAATATTTCTTTGTGCTCTCTCACAGCTGAGGTCCCTGTGCAAGGCTTGCCCCTCCCCAGGCAGGTCAGGGTGCAGCAATTAGTGCTGCCCAATGAGAGGCACCTGTGGCATAAGGCACACCTGGCAGCACAGAGCTGCACCCGCAGGAGAAGGTCAGAGGAAAGGCACTTCAAAACAGGCAGTTGCTTAGAAAGTGTAGGTGGGGAGAGATTCAACAAAGTATAACAAAATGTCTTCTTTGGGGGAATGTTATGATACAGCTGTTCTGTTAAGGTTGAAAGTATAGCTGTTTAGAATATCAATTTAATTTTCTTCAAAAAAAAAAAAAAAAAAATGGTGATCATGATGAGTGCAAGAAAACTGATGCTAGCTTTAATGATCTAGAAGTGCCTGGAAGGCTTGTGTTTTCTACACAGTAAGGTAGCTCTTATATTTTTTTTACAAATGCTTCATTTGTGTGTAGTGTTGGTGAAGTGGTTGTGTTCATTTCCATGTTTCACTGTTGCTATAGTATGTGAGAAGTAAGAGCAATTTTTCACTCTATTAGTTACAAGAGGTGGAAATAAAAGCAAGGTCCCCACATAGGAACTCTCTGATTCTAACCTGCTTTCCAAAATGTTCTGTTACAGACTTGATTTTATATTTTATAAATCATGTAACTGATTTATGAATCAATGGCATCAGTTAGAAAATTGCTGGATAATATATATTTTGTGCATGACTAGGAGTTAATTATCTGGCCAATAAATTACTGTCTTGATTTATATTCAGTTGTATATTTTAAAAATTAAAAAAAAACAGCCCTGTTTTAGGTGCTAAAAATCTATGGCTTATAAATCAGAGTATGATAAATTGAGGCATGTAAAAAGACGAAACCGCTGCATGTAAGTCACTTTCTGTCATCATGTATTTGTTCAATACTATGCAGGAATGAAAGGCAGTTACTAATTCAGTGAAAGTGTTATGCTGAAGATAGAACAAAAAAGGTGGCTTTTATAAGCAGATTAATGGTACATTTTTCAATGTTCACTGTGCTGGGTGGGGTAGCCAGTCTATTGTAACTAATTGACAGTCTTCCCTTGGCTCTGATTTGGCCTGAACTTTTCTTATAGGCAATACAGTATCTGCATTAAGTTGTGGGATTTGTCTCCGTTGTTTTTCTGATAATGTTTATACCTTGCAATGACCTATTAACACCATCATACTTCTTTCTCTTTCTTCTTAACTTGTTCTAACTGTGATGTTTTCCACTAAAGAACACTTTGAGTCTCTCCCAAATCACAGATTGTGTATTAAAATAATTAGTGTTCTTGTGCCAGTAGCACATGGCTTCCCAAGTCCCTGGTGTGCAGTGCATGCTCAGCTCCATTACACTCAATAGATTCAAATGACAACATGTAAACTGTAACTGTCACTGGGAAACTTGAAAACATATTGGTTAGTGCCATGGTGACATAGCAGTAGCAAAGTACTGATAAGAAGAAAAGGAATCCTTACAAAAAGGGTTGGCATATGAAACATCTCAGCAGTCAGGACATGAATAGCCTGTTATGGAGTGTCTGTCGAAGGCACCTGAACTTCATCTAGCCTTAGCCATGTGGTTTCAGGCGCAGGTGAGGTAGCTGAGGGTAATTAGAATTACCTTCATCTGGAAAGTTGCCACACCTCTGGATTTGAGTAGCTGTTTGTGCTTGTAGCTTGTACTAAATCGGAAAGAATACATCTGAGTTTAAGGAGCTTGGACAGATTTTGCATTCATCCTGTGCAAACTTCATTTTGACTTAAAGTATTTCATTTGATAATTATATGCATAAGACAATAATTTATTGGAAGTGATTAAAAACTGATCTAAAGTATTTACTGATTGCTGTTACAGATGTGATCTACTTAATTGTAATTAAAATTCAAAATTTTTGAGAGTTTTAATCTAGCTATCTGTATTCAGTGGTGAATGATGTTGGGTACCACATCCACAGATGTTGATGTAACACAGTTGTAGTTACAGACTGGTCATTCTCTAAAAGTGCTATTACACGCAGAGTTAGCCAAGCTGAATATCTTTGAGTAGATCCTGAATTATAGGCAGCTGAAGTCAGTGAGGAGAGTCTAGTTCAGGAGAGACAAGCATTGAAGGTATATCTGATATGCCAACTGTAAGTAACGTTTTACTTCTTAAATACCTTTTTTTTTTTTTTTTTTTTTTTTTAGCTTATTCACATGGAGGAATCCAACTAAACAGATCAATGTCCTGGAGGAAGTCCACAATTTCTGTATGCGCTCTGGAGGAAAAAAACCTGCTCTTGAAGAACAGGTATGTAAAGACATCAAAATCAACTATTTATAGACGCTGTGACTGGCTGAATTGTAGAAAAACTCAGAAAATGTTGATCCAAGTATAATACTTACAGAACTGGATTTGAAATGACATTATTTTTGTGCTCAAATTGCGTATCTGATGCTATACGCTGTATTCTGTAGTGTTATCCTACCCTCAGCGCACTTTGAGGATTATGATGAACTGCACAGTTTATTTCAAAATAGTGCTTCAATGAAGAAGATGGCATCAATATATTCTGTTAGAAAAGCTAGTTAATTTTAGTGCTAATGAGAAGTACAGTTGGTCTCTTAAGATTCTAATTGCACATGGAATCCCAGAAAAAAGTTTTACGTGAGTTAGCGTTAGGAAATGTATATATTATTCTATTCCAGAGGGTCTTCACAATGATTTTGACAGATACAAATACTCATTCATGCGTATCAATATGGATTTCACTTCAAACATGCTTCTAATTACCAATAGCTTTTTAAATAATGCAGAATAGCTACTGTGCCAGGGCTCTATATAAAACTGCCGTTCAATGTATTTCTCCCTACTGTGTTAGTGAAATAACTGTTTGAGAGAATGCCTACAAGGTAAGTGAATTCTGTAGATATTATTTGAAGTAGCTGTGTTTTGTCAACAGCATTCTGAGGCGCATTTTAGGCTTTTTGGTTGACTTCTAAGTGGGCAAGTGTCTACAGTTCAGTATTTATTGTAAATAAAGATGAGGAAAATCTCATGGAAAGAGAAAGTAATTTCTCTTCCTCTGCAATAATATTCAATAACGTTTCCTCTGCAACATCGTGTCCATATGTTGC
Organism: Pavo muticus; assembly: GCA_016647715.1. Lineage (NCBI taxonomy): Eukaryota > Metazoa > Chordata > Aves > Galliformes > Phasianidae > Pavo > Pavo muticus. Next base: position 218,021 of record JACDJE010000406.1, read on the forward strand.
ATAATGAGGAAATGTGATCCATTCCTTCCGGAATAAAGTTTGCAGGGAATTGCAGTGAACTTTTGTGTAAGTTAAACTTTGCTTGTAATGATAAACTATTACATGCTCTGCTGGTGTAGAAAATGGCATTTTACTTAGAGATGAGTTACTTTTAGAATTATTTTAATAATTGTACACTTGTACATCCAAATCAGTTTCTGATTATAATAATCCCATGCTTTTGAAATGAAGTTGCCTTGTATAAACATGCTTAGTCCTGATTGAATTTTATTCTCCCATTTAACGAATACTGTTCAGTCGTAGTGTTCTATCACTTAATTAACATATCTTTAACTCAGATTGTGTACAAGTCAATCAAATTCAAGGGAAAAATACAGCAAAGAATCTGCCTGGCAAACAAAATACTTAAATGATGTGAAAGTAAATTGAAAAATGAACCGAAGTATTTTTATCAACAGTAGACAGGAGCTTTTCTTATCATTCTTTTTCCTGTGTGTTTCAGTTGAGTATTTTAATAAGTCATGTTTATGTCATTTCTTAAATATTATAAGAGCTCTTTAATACTTGATTGATCAGCCTGTCAGTCTGTCTGATATTATGTTCATAATTCAACATCCTCTGCTCTCTCTGATTCCTGTAGTAGTAGGCATGTAGTACTCTGCGTATTGGAAAGTGAGGTCATTCTGAATTTCCAGGGATGAGATTTCTTCTTCAACATTATTATTTGCTATAATTGTATTAACTTGTATATGCATCACAGGTGGGAAGAGAATTATCCCAAAATCCTTTCTCATCAATCCTGATAAATTACTTAGAGTTTTCAAGTTTTCATCAGACTCTTCCAAGTCTTATAAATCATTTTGCATCTCAATTAAATTTTCCATTTCATCTAATTAATTTTTTTCTGCTCTTCTCCTGTCCATATATTAAGGGTGTACTGACAATACAAATATTGTATCTCAGAGACAAACCCAAAACCAATCAAGAATTAAGTCCTTATATAGATGAATTTGAATCTTTTTTTAATATACTAATGCGAATTAATAAATAAGCAATTGGATCATGGCAGTCTTTTTGTTTAGACTGAAAATTTTACTCCACAAATAGTTTTATAGAAGTAAGCAAAACATATTGGTGTGAAGGATTTACAAAGCAAGATTAATTTTGCAGCTAGTTGTTTGTATTTATTTTCATTGTAAATTATTTTAATGCCTTTGAAAATTGCCTCACTGCATTATTGTGTGGCCTATGCTAGGTTAAAGGAAATATCTCAACATAGCAATACAAAACCATCTCATTTTATTTTTCATAAATACAATGCTGTATTTTAATTTGAACTTTTTGCAGAGGAATCTGTTATTTATCTCTGTCAGACTTGACTACTGCCGGTGTATAGTATTTGTTTATTTATTTTAACTCTTGAGTGTTTATTATGAATAATGTGAACTGAAGAAACACCGGGAAATGTGTGGAGATGATTGTAATACCTCAGTGTGAGTAAAGTTGTTGAATGACTGGTGTTCTCAGTTGTGGTGACCTCTTTTCCTTCAGTAACAGTTATGTTTGCAAAACTGCAGTAGAGACATTACAGTGTAAATTAGAATATTTCATGCTGCACACAGCTTTTATAATATCATTGGCAATAACCCATTTCATTTATACTGCATACAGTTTAATATCCCATGTCTTCTTAGCAAGGTGTTATACCAGAAAATTCCTAAAGTAAATTAAGATTATGAACTAAGTAGATAGAACTTCAAGAACCAAATGTATGGAGACCACTCACTATTCAAAAGTCTTTCACAGGGAGATTGCGCAAACCTTGCCCCCTCCAGAGGGGTGGAATGTAGTACGTGCCTCGAAAAATCAGAAAAGTTTGAACTGAACTGCAGTACATGGTGAAGCTTGGCTAATGAAACTCTTGCTTGGGGCTGATGCTGCCCCATCCATAAGCTAGACTACTGTCCTACTGTTGCAGCTCTCCTGTTGTATGGCAGCTCTGAAGCTCTCCCTGCATTGTGCATGGAAGGTACAGGCACTGCTGTAGTGTCACTATATGCATGAACTCCCTGGGTACTTCTCTTCTGTGTGGGCTTTACATATGTATTATGTTTTAAGAAGAATTCAGGTTCAGGATTGCTCTTAACTATATCTGACCTTAACTCTCTTAGGCTGGATTGCCTGCTACTGTGACCACTTCTGTTTTGCTACTGCAATGTTATGACCTTTGATTATTCTTTATACACAAAATGGTCAGAATAGGTCTGCAATGAAAATATGATAATCAGTGTTACGAGTATTTGAGCTACTGTTTTGTTTTACCTTTGGTATTTAGAAATTCCAACCAGTACTTAGAACAGTTTGTGTTATGGGAAGCTGGAGCCCAAATGATGACAGGAAAAAAATGTTGCTGTATGTTGGAAAGTTAATTTCCAAAATATTTGGTTTATAAGTGTGTCAAGCATAAGCAGTCTGTTGTAGACAGCCAAACTGGAGCAAATGAAATGGATTGTCTTCCAATAGGAAAAGCCCATGAAATTTAAGTAGGTAATAAGCTAAGGTCAGGATCAGTTGAGAATGGTATTTGAGATGTTTCCTCTTCTATGAAGATGCCATTTGTTCTTTATATCTGTAAGGAAGCCATTTGGGTGTACAGGGTGTAAAAAATCAGAGGACTTTGTGCTTTCACCATTTCCAGTCAATCCTGTCATTTCTTTCTTTGCAGCTTGTTACCTGGCGAAGTATGCTAACTTATTACAAAAATTCACTTTTCCTTGCAGTTCTTTTGAGTGACTAAGTTTTCTTAAGAAGGGGAGAACTGGAAAGCTCACAAAGGATTTTTCTTGGAAAATAAAATTAGCCATTGGGTGTTATGAGGGAAAAGCCTGAAGTTAGGTCTCTGAAAATATGTGCAATTTAGTTCTAGGCTGAAGGTGCTTCAGTCACATAAAAAGCCAAGATTTAAACAGACTGCTGTGATGAGAGCTGGCGTTTTATTAGAGAGTTGTTTGACCTTGTGAATTTAAGCTGTGATATTGAAAATGAACAGGAATACTTGACTGAAGTATCTCACTCTCAAATATGATATTCTAGGATCTGTGTTGTATCAAAATAATACTTCTGCAACAAAGGAGTATCAGTTGAGCATGAATATAGGTTGAATCCACATATCCGAAGATGAGGGATTTTTCTTTTGAACTGGGGAAGAATCATTTTGAGAAAAATAACTCATTACCACATAACAATTCATGGCTTTTCCAATAACCAGAAATTAAAAATCATACTGACTTCTGTAAGTGAATGAGAGCTAAAATGTTCCATCATCATAAAACAGCATGAGTGCGTTTACAGCCTAGTAAGGGCTTTAGCCCTTCTGTTTTTAGAATAGCAGATATTAATGAAGTTATTTTGAATTCAAGAAAATATCTTCAGTGTTTCTGTGGTTTGTCATTTTAATTTTCAGCAACTCTGCCTCTCAAGTAACATAAAGATTGGAACAGAAACCTAGGAAAACATCTTTACTTTTTTGTGTTTCCCGATTTACTTCAAAATTCACTGGATTGTCATCTCAGAACCCCAAGAATGGGGATACTTGATGATAATGGCATTTTACTCTGTTTTTTTATTCTGTAGTATATTTCATAACATTCAGGGGTTTAATATATTCTATCAAAGTCAATGCACTACTTTTCTCTGCCACTGCATCTAGCTTTGAGAATTATGTTCTAAATAACACCTACTACTAATTAGATAGATGACTGATACAAGCTTTCACAGACTTTCAACAAGATAATTAAGTATATCACAGGTCACAGTGAAGGGGAGCAAAACTAGGTAATGAGCTTACTTCACTGAAACTGGAAAAAGATGAAATTGAATATGTACTTAGAACCTGATGGACAATGATCATTAGGGAAAATGAAATTGCTACTGGGATATGAGGAATTGTATTTGCACTTCTGATGCAGCGTAGGACTGAAGTTCTGTTGGTGTAAAAAATGCATTAGATCTTCAGTGTATGCATTTTTGGAGCATGTTAGTTTAAAAACAATGTGATATGAATGTGTATAGCAAATCCACATGTTGTATTTATAACGCTAGGGGTGAAACAGTAAGAAGTCAGGTTAATAATTTGCACATTAAAAAGTTATGGACCTGTATTATATTTTGAGCACTTCTACTTAGCGCAGCACCATTCTGGCAGAGCTAGTCACATTTGCAAACAAGGTGGCCTTGGTCATAAGAGCAAAATTCCTGCATTGTCAGGGTATTCCATTGGGGCTGATATTACCTGCTTTGCTGTATTGTGCTATACAGACCTATATTACGTCTGCGTTCATATTCAAAGCTGAAACTGTATTTAAGAAATGGTAGCTGAGATAACATTTGCCCCACTCTATTATGTATAACAGAACAAATACAGATGTTGTTTGGCTTGAATTTATGAAGTGTAATACTATTTATGACTCTTGGTGGCAAAACAGATACTGCAGCAAAGAAGAGATGATGTTCTTTCCCTTTATGCTCTTATGAGAGTAGAAAGTTTAAAAGGTTCTGGCAGATCCAGAAGATAAAGCCGTAAAAAGCTGTGTTGCTGAGCACATAAGAATACCTTAAGTCTCTACCACCTGCTCTCAAGCCTGCAATCAAAAACTGAAAAAGTCTAGGCAGTCCAGCACAATTTGATCTTGTTGTGCTTGCCTGGTACAATGTGAGGCCACCATCAAGCAAGAAGAACTTTTCATAATACTTTACTTCATAATTGGCATTTGGAAGTGTTAGATGCATTATTTTTGTCAAATGCAAAAAAAAAAAAATCATAGCTCTTCTTTCATAGAATTGTATAATAACCTGAGTTATAAGGGCCCTGTGAGGATGACCGAGTCCAACTCCTGGCTCCACACAAGACCTCTCACAATTCAGACCGTATGCCTGAGAGCATTGCCCAGACACTGTTTGAACTCTGGAAGCCCAGTGCCATGACTGTTGCCCTGAGAAGCCTGTTGCAGTGCTTGACCACCCTCTCAATGAAGAACCTTTTTCTGATATCCAACCTGAACCTACCCTGTTGTAGCTCCAAGCTGTTCCCTTGGGTCCTTTTGCTGTCACCAAAGAGAGATCGGTGCCTGCTTCTCTGCGCTTCCCTCATGAGGAAGCTGTAGGCTGCCGTGAAGTATCCTCTCAGTGTCCTCCTCTTTAGACTGAACAAACCAAGAGACGCTTCAGCTGTTCCTTAGACGTCTTCCCCTCTACACCCTTCACCATCTTTATAGCCCTCCTTTTGACACTCAGTAATAGTTTTATGTCCTTTTTGTGCAGTGGCACTCATAACTGCGTGGTTCTTCTTGTGAAGACGTTAGAGAGAACTGGCCCTAAAATGGAGCCCTGGAGAACTCCACTGCTGACTGGCTGCCAGCCTGATGTAGCCTCCGTTTGATAACCCTCTGGGCACAACCCACCAGCCAATTGCTCACCCATCACATTATGACTTTGCCCAGAACGATATTCTGAGAAACAGTATTAAAAAGATAACATCAACTGGCTTCCCTTGATCAACTAGATGAGTGACTTTGTCTTAAAAGGAAATTAAATTAGTTAAACAGGACCTTCCCCTTGTGAACTCGTGTTGGCTGTGACTGATGATTACGTTGTCCTTCAGGTGTTTTTCAGTAACTCCCAGCATAATTTCTCCATAATTTTACCAGGCACTGAAGTGAGACTGATGATCCTGAAATGAACAGGGTCTTCTTTTTTACCTTTCTTGAGGAACGTTTGCCAGCTTCCACTCAACTATGACCTCTCCAGGTTCTCAAGACCACTGAAAAATACTTAATATTATTCATGGTAGTTGGTTGTTACATCTATAACCAGCACTGCCAGGTTATGAAGTATCAGAACTTGATATGATGAACTTATAACCACAACATGATATGAACAAAAGATTGAGTCTGTGTGAAAGCTTTCTCATATTCTCGTTGATATGTTTTTCCTGCCAATTAACATTTATTTCAACATATTTTTGAAAAGAAATGATATTTACACATCACTGTTGTGTGAATGCTGATGTTTTCATCTTCTTTGTCAGTCCTGCAAAAATAGTGTAGTTTCCTTGCTTCAGTTGTGTAAAATGATTTAAGATGGTAAACTGTTATGTTATTTCTTTGTCATATCAAAATTAATACAAGGTCCCTGATATTCCAGAATACGAATCAAGTCTCATTATGTATTGTAGGGATTTCTTCATTCCTCTCTCTTTTTCAAAACCCCGAATCTTTCTCTGTACTGCTATCAGTTCTTGCCCTCCAGTAATGAGGTGGAAATGGAAGCGGAATAAAAGGGAATAGAATAAAGTATATTAGAATGCAAAAGAAAAATAAACTGGGAGAAGGGTTGATAAAATGATTAAAGAACAAAAAAATGTGACGTGTAAAACTGATAAGTAAAAAGGTTATGGATATTTTCACAGGATTTTAAAGAAGAATCCAAATGAATTTGTTTAATCTTCCAGGAGATTGTGTGAATTCACTGATTCAATGAATTGAGGGTAAGGAAATACTCTTTACATGTCAATAAATCTCACATTTATCGGCTTTTGTGCATGGAAGTCTCAAAATAACTTCACAAGAACATACAGATCCACTGCTGAGAAGTAACAGATTTCAAGCAGCTTCTTTATAGCCTGGGTTACAAATATTTAAAGCATTCGTTGGTTTCTCTAGAGAACCAAACAGTATGGAAAAGCTATTAGAAGTCGTTTGCCAATCTCAGTTACTGCAGTGAGTGTCACTGGGGGTCACTGCTCTTTCCCCAGAGGGAGCAGAAGGGGAGGGTTCAAACACAACCCTGATCCAGGAACATGAGTCATGAACCCATGGCAATGCAGATGCAGTGTGTGTACAGTACAGAGCCTGGACTGAGTCTGTGTCACGTGATCTGCTTTAAGAGATGGGTTTTTCAGAGCCTGAGATGGAGAGACCTGTCTGGAGAGCTAAAGAGATGCCAGAAATGAAGGCAATGCAGTAACTATTCCTGTTATTATCTATGTGGAATCAGAACACTCCTGTTTTATGGGAGTGCTTTTTTCGGATGATGTAGTTAATGAATCTTTCACAGTCTCAGGTTAGTCATATTAATCTGGAAGGAAAGGAGAAGGTTTGATGGGAGGGAACAAGCTCTCCTTTAAAATAGTTGATTCTCAGTGCACTGAATAAAAACAGGGCCCCCTTCAGATAGTCCTTCTAGAGATGCAGATTCTGAATACAAAATCTGCACTTTCAGAAAGCTATGCTTAATCCATTTGCAAGTTTATTTTTTGTATGCTAGATTGGTGCCAGCCTAACACTGTTTATAGACTTGAAGTAATAATTCCTGTATTTGGGGGAATATTGCTTCATGAATCTGTAGGGGATGACTTAATTAGCAGTGCTTATATTCTTGTTTTCCATGTGCTACTGTTCATCACATTCAACATCAGCCGGCTGGCTCTGTAAAACCAGGAGTAGCCATAAGAAGGATAAATGGAACTGTATTAACAATAGAGATAAAATGATGTGACTCAATTTTCTTATTTTTATGTAGAAAATAGTTTTGAGCTTTAGGCACTCACTTCTGGCTTTGTAATAGAAATGGGCGTTGCATTATTCCTTACTATTATTTTTTAATGATATTTTGTAAACTTTTTATCTATCAGTAGTCCCCTTGTTCAGGAGGGGGCAAGGAATGGAGTACTTAGGGTGTTTTAGGTCATGATATGCGTAGGAAAACCTGTGTGCTGAAACTTTAATAACTTTCACGTGTGACCTGCAATCCTACAAAATAAGAAATACTTTATTTTCCAGCTCTGTTTTACAGGCAAAATAAGAACAATTCTATTGGTAATAGTATTACACCAGCAACAGAATACAAGATGTAAAAGAAGATGATTTATTTATAAGTATACAAAAGACTTGTTAATCCTGATGGATAGCAATCCTGTTGGAAAATGAGGACATAAATCAAACTTTTAAGGCCCGTTCTTAGCTAGTCTTCTGAAGAATAAAAAAAGGGGTACAGATTTGGAAGTTTATTAGCTGCACCTGTGAGCTATGTATTTCAACGTGTGGAAAGCAGTTATTTTTTGTTGATACAAAAAATTTTATTAAAAGGACACACCCTAGATGTTAGTGGTGGAAATAGTGGTGGACTTTCTTTTTCTTTCTTTCAAAAGACCTGTATTATGGGCTCCCTTGGAGAAGGACTTTTAAAAAATATTTATTGATTTATTTTTCTTTTACGTTGCTCTCAGTTTCGGTAGCGTGCTGAGGAAAAACTCAGACTTAAATATCCATACCTAGTACCTGAATTGACAGCTATTGTTTTCTTGCTTGTTTGAACTCTTACATTCTGCTTGGCTTGTTTAGTAAGTTAACTTTTACTATCACAACCCATCAGCAACTTGACACTTTTCAGCAGTTGTAAGTACTTGTCATTCTCTCCAAGCACATTCCACTTTCCCACAACAGCATTTTATCTCTGCTGTAAGGCTATGATTCCCTTTCCTTCCCTTCATCTGCAGCCATTTGTGGTATGTTGTCAGAAGTAAATCCAGACACACAGGCAAATCCAACAGTTTCACTGACAGAGCCTCAGTAAGCTTGTTGAACAATGAACAATGTTGTGCAACAGCCGTGTGCCTATTGCTAATTTTTAGTTAAAATACTGGGTCCTGAACTCTATCTTCATGATCTTAGTGCATTATTATACCCACTCAGATGTCATTATCTTCTAATGAACAAACGTCATGTTAACAACTGCAGAGAGATTGTAAGAGGAAGGAGGAATGGTTGTGTCCCTCTGTCACCTTGGGAACAGGGAACTGATAATTACAGTTAACTAAAGGCATCATCCATTTCTCTGTAATGATGACCTATTATCAATAGTCCATGTCTTTATCAAACTCAGATTGTACTACTGTAATTTCCTTTCCCAGGTATAATGGTTAAGGGCACTTGGACTCTAATGCACCTTGCTGATGTCAAGGGTAGTAGTAAAGAGCTTGCTTCTCATTTTTATTTTTTGTGTGTGTGTTTCTAACATAAGTACTGCACAGATTTTTTTTTTTTGTAATTATATCCCTGCAGATAACATGGTTAAATAAGTGTGCAATTAGCAATATGAACAGTGAAACATGATTCTTCAAGGTGTCTCAGTACCCAATGAAGTGTATACCTTCTGATACAGCAGGAGAGAGCGTTTCTTTGGATCTTTTGAAGATAAATTCACTCTCTCACTATTTAGCTGTTTTATTCTGATGACCAGTAGCTCTCTGAAGCAACTTGTTGTGCTTACCTGCATCACCTATTTACCAGTGGCAGTGGAAAATGGGCTGCTGTTTTGCTGAGTTCAAAAATACATAATGTTGCTTTTCCATTCATTTCTTGCGCAGCTTGGTAAATACACTGCTTACCAACCAATGCTTCATTTTCCACTGAAGATTGCTTCAGATGGAAATGTGTCAACTAGTTCTGAGATGCTGCTCTTTGAAACTTGAATTGATAATGTGCGATCTAGAATTGGTGTGGAAAATCAAAATTCATTCTATTCTTTCTTATACATTTTTTTTTCCCCACAGAAATAACTCATTTCCTGTGTCCATGTGTCTTCAAAGAGAAACTCTGTAGGGCTTTGTCGAGATAGTTGTAGTTCTTTTTAAAGAAGCTTAGCCCATGGTTTCCTGTATATCCTTTGAGAGAGATTTTTTAGTCTTTTTGTTAGTAATGTAGAAAGCAGTTCTTTTTTTAAATCTGTTTTTCCAGTTCAGCAAATCAGTGCACTGAACATGCTAACCTCTCGCCAGTTTTACGCATTAAGTCTTAATGTCTGTGCCCAGCTGTTGTGTCACTTGCAGTTATACCAGTGAGGGCAGGTGGGGTTTGGGTACTTGATAGCCAGCACAATGCAATTAGGATTGTATCCTGGAAAGTAATTTTGTTTATTATCTGCTTCTGATTTTACTGAGGACAGCAAAACCTGGCTCTGACAGCTTAATACATTAGTCTGTTACTCCTCAACTAATAAGAAGCTGAACCTGATTTTCAGAACAGCTGAGCTCTTGCAGCTGAAGTTCAGGTAATTTACATCCGAGGCACTTGGTGCATCTGAGACATTTAGTGCATGCTGAGGAATTAGTAGTCAGCTTTTTAACATTGCTTTGAGGAGGTCTTTGAACATTTGACTAGTTAGATAGGAGCTGAACAGTCAGATCAGTGGTCTTGGTGCAAGCATCAGAACAGCTGGCGGAATCACTCCTGGTTTTTGGGGCTGGCCCTTTCAAAGCAGTATCTGATTATTAGAAGAGAAATGAGATAATCTCAAATTATTTGGTCTGGGTAGTGTAATTGGGCAGTGAAGGTGTGTAAGTAGCACAGAGCACAGCAGGTATAAAATGGGGTAACGTTGTATTTTAAACATATTTTACTTGAGTCTTAGTGTAACATTCCAACCATTCTTGAAAAGATATATTGGTCACAGAGGAACAACAGAATATTTACCAGAGAGTAAACATTCTTGAAATTCTGGGCAGAAGATTATCCTATTTTCCACTGGTCTGCATCTGGAGGGAAAAACACTCAACCTGAGCATTGTTCGGTTTAGTGGCTATAACATCAGAACAGTGGTCAGTGGTCTCATTGATTTAAAAGGCCTTGGTGTCTCGACAGGAAATTAACAGTGGAAAAGTGTCCTTGGGGAAAGTGTAAAGCCTTACCAAGACCGCTTGCAGTCATACTGAGCTGATTACTTGATGGTGAAGTCTAATTCTAGAAAACAAAGTCCTACTGAAGTTTGTGGCAAAAGGTTTGTTGGCTCTTTACAGTCTGGATCCCAGCTCTGCATTAACTGATAAGGACAAGTTTGAAAACAGAGCCTCTGACCAGTTAACAGCATAAATCAGGAGAAGCTCACATTAGTCTTTTGGCCAATTAAGACAGTGGAATTGAGTGCCTGCTGTGTGCAGTCGTTCTGTGGTTTGAGTAATGTGTTATAATGTGTTACAAGGTGATATAGAGGGGGTATATACAATTGGATCTCTCCTGTGCCAGTTCCCCACTCACCAGCTGAGCTGGCTCCAGTGCTTCATAGCCCAAGAGGACAGTTGGAGGCCAGTTTTCAGCTGTTCCTTCTCTAAGCTTATTTCTGCTTTCATGGTTCATGCTTCCTATTGCTTACTTGTTCCTGCTGTCATTAAGCTTTATTTGCTAAGCAGATACGTATTTTAAGGGATTCTGACTTTGTGCTTTTTTTTCTTTGCCTCCCACAGTTTCAACCTTGTGTTTTTTTCATTCTCTCCCTGTTTTCATCTAATGCATCCTGTGAAGTCTCTTGTTTTCCTTTCCTCCTATCTCTCTTCTGCTCCACCTTTTCTCTCTCTCCTCATCCTCCTGTGTAATATAAAGGAAATTTTCATTTTCAATCACTCTTTTGATCTTTGTTGTTCTCATTTCTGTCAGACCTTCTCTTTGTTTTTTTCTCTTTTGTACTCCTGACCTCTCTCTCTCCTTCTCTGCTATACAAGGATGTACATTTATTTTAAAAACAGATGAAAGTGTATTTAAAGTTATATTTATTTGCATCCTTCTCATTTACCTCATTCATACTGAAAACATGACCCATGAAAGCATCAGTTGTATTTATTGTGTCCTTAACAGTGAAACAGATTTTACTCTAGTAAAGTAGATTTCTTCACTATCAAGTTTGGCATCTTTTTTCTTTCCACATTTATTTTTCTTTTCTCATATAAGGAGCTGGATTTCAAGGACTGTAATATTGCTACATAGTAGCATGAAGAGAGTTCATGAAGAGAGTTCAACCATCATCACTTTTCTTTATGTTCAGGATAAGTCTCAGAGCTGCTCTAGGTGAAGTATAATTTCTTGACAGGAAAAAAAAGTTTCAATTAACATTAAATATTGCCTTGAATTATTCATAGAATCATAGAATGGTTTGGGTTGGAAGGGATCTTGAAGATCATCTAGTTTCAGCCCCCCTGCTATTGGCAGGGACACTAGACCAGGTTGCTCAAAGCCCCATCCTGCCTGGCCTCAAATGCTTCCAGGGAAGGGGCATCCACAACTTTTTGGGCAGCCTGTTCCAGTGTTTCACCACCCTCACAATAAGGAATTTCTTCCTAATACCTAGTCTAAGTCTACCCTCTTCCACTTTAAAGCCATTTCCCTTCATCCTGTCGCTACATGCCCTTATGAAAAGTCCCTTCCCAGCTTTTCTGTAGGCCCCTTCAGGTACTGGAAGGCTGCTGTAAGGTCCCCCTGGAGCCTTCTCTTCTCTAGGCTAAAGAGCCCCAGCTCTCTCAGCCCGTCCTCATAGGGGAGGTACTCCAGCCCTCTGATCATCTTTGTGGTCCTTCTCTGGACCTGCTTCAACAGCTTAGTGTCCTTTTTGTGTTGGGGGCCCCAGAACTGGATGCAATACTCCAGCTGGGGCCTCATGAGAGTAGAACAGAGGGCCAGAATCACCTCCCTTGACCTGCTGGTCACAATTCTCTTGATGCACCCCAGGCTATGGTTGGCCTTCTGGGCTGCAAGCGCGCATTGCTGGCTTATGTTGAGTCTTTCATTGACTGACACCCCCAAATCCTTCTCCTCAGGGCTGCTATCAAACCATTTTCTGCCCAACCTGTGTATGTGCTTGGGTTTTCCCTGACCCAGGTGCAGGATCTTGCATTTGGACTTGTTGAAATTGATGAGTTTGGCATGGGCCCATCTCTCAAGTCTGTCCAGGTCCTTTTGCATAGCATCCCTTCTCTCTAGCATGTCAACTGCACTGCTCAGCTTGGTGTTAATGAAACAAAGTTAAGAGAATCTTTCAGTGATCAATGGTATAGTTAATAATAGACTTCAAAAGGTAAAAGAGTTTATTCAATCAGAAAAAAAGGCGAAGCTGATACTAGGAATATAAAAAAATGTAGTTTTTTAATTTTTTTTAACATAATAAGGATTTTAATGTCTTTTTTGCCTTAAGTCACAAAACATAGATCTATACTCTTCAATTCCTTTTATTTTCTCAAATAGATGTAATTAGGCAATAGTCATGCCTCTTGTTTTTTCTCCTCTTGAATTATGACAAAGCATCTCTCCTATCCTATTAATGTAAATTGCACTGCTCTGAAAAATAAAATCAGTTAATACTATGAACAGATTCAATTTTTAGTCATTTGAAATAAGGAAAGCACCTAAGCCTGAAAAGAGACAAAGTTATGACACTTGCTGATGACATTTTAGTATTTCAAAGTAGACAATGGCACCGTTGTACTATTGTAGCAAAAATGGGTTAGACATGTTTCACGTACCATTGTTATTAGTTTTGCCACACGAAGAGATTCACCTGGTCCAAATCCCTGCAAGGATAAAGGATCAGCATTTCAGCATGGGGTTCCTATTGTGAAAGAACAGTAATTTTTTTTTTTTTTTTTTTATATATATATATATATATACACTTAGAAATCTAATTTTAAACTTTTGTTTGATTTAACTTGTTGGCCATTGTTTTTTCTTATACTTGCTGTTTAGAGGGACTTAGGCAAAAGAACTTAAATAGCCATGGCAGCAAATGAAATTACAGCATACTGAAAAGGTCAGAGTAGTGCTGCTCACAGTGATAATTTACAAAATACATGAGGCATTCAATTTCAAATTCATCACTTTTCTGACAGAAATTGCAAAGAGCACAGAAAATGACAAGTAATGAGTCTATAACTTTTGGAATGAAACTGAGGTTAAGTTTAGACTTAGCAAGTCCAAGATAAAAAAAAAAAAAAACGCACATTTGTGTATTGTCTTCAACAGCTGCACTTGGATTATAGGAAGGATTAGTTCCCCAGAGTAGATCCATGCATTTGTCCTTTCTTCAGCACTAATAGATTTTCTCCCATGTTGTAGTGATATATTTGGATAACCACAGAATGTGTGTGCAGCAAGGGTATTTCACAATTGGTGGCAGTTGCTACAGAAACATAAATAACATTCACACTGAAACTTGATTAGTCAAGGGGAAAAGTGTTAAATTATTTATTGTTATACAAAGAAGAAGCTGAGCTCTAAAGCCAGGGCTCAGAGATAGAGGCAGATCTCCTAGACGGTGCTCTAATGCTGACTGATCCTGTCCTTTTAGTGAGTTGCCTATCCCGAGTAATCTTTAGTATTCATGCTATTTCCCTTTGCAGCTCATCTTTCCATGACTGGTAAAAATGTATGAGGTGGAAAGTGTTGTTTCCTTTTGGGGATACTTAACTGCTACAAGCAGGAAGTGATAAGGTCAGGGAAATACCATGAGCCACATCCTTATAGTGAGTGAAAGAGACAAGAAGCAGCGCTGAGTTATTCTGTCGCAAGCCGTTATGCTTTTATGGTACTTAGCACCTCCTGAGGCAGTGAACTAAAAGCTATTGGCCAGTAGGGATTGCTGACTTTTAAAATGTGTAGTGAGAGCTATGTGCAAGCAGAACTCTCAGCATTATCTAATGTGGAAGAACGGAGTGTTTCAAGCAGTAATAATTGGCAACCTCTTGTGAAATGGTACCTCCAAAGCAAAGCATGTTTCCAGGTCATTTCATTTCCTAACAAAAACTTCCTGTTTATCTGTTCTGTCATAAAACTTCAAGACTGGTAGGAAATCAGATGCTTTCTGCTAAGGGTTTTCTGGATTAATGATCGCCTCTAAACCAGATGTGTGCATTTATTAACTTGTGGTATAGCTTTTATATCCCGGTGACTTGCGCCTGAATCTCCTTTGTGGTTTGCTATTTGAGTTCTGCTTCCAAAAAAATGTTTAGGAGTCACAGATAAGTGGCATAACTTTCAAAATTGCATTGTGTATAGACTGTATAGTAATCCACGTTGGCTTTGTTCTGCCTTTTTTTTTTTTTTTTTCCCACTGTTGAAAGTGGTCTGTAGAGATGTAATTTTAGATGAAGTCTACTTTTGTTTCTGTTGGAAAGGCTCCTGGTCCATTCTCCAATTAATCACAGAGCATGAATTGGTACTGTATTTTCGTATTGAACTGAACACAAAAGGATCACAACCCAGAATGGTAAAAATTATTTCATACATCTATTGTTATTAAAAGTATTGATAATATGTAGATAATATTGTGTCATCCTCACTGTTTACTTTGAAAAATATATATTACTGTCCTTACAGTTGAGGCATCACAATTTGAAAAGCTTATTCAGATGGTTATTTTACATAGAAGTAACTTCAGCTTATCACTTTAAAGAATAAAAGGAATAAAAGCTTAGAATCAATAGCTGTAGGTTAACTGTGCTTATTAGCATTTAAAGTAAGTTTTCCTAACAAAGGTTAAGACAGTACAGAATGCTGTTGCAGACTTTTCTAAAGAGGAAATGATAAGGAGCTGTGGTTTTATGGTGCTTGAAAACAGACGGAAGTCTCATGGCTGGATATTCTCATATGTAGAAAAGTCAGTGGGTTTTTCCCATTACTGCCCCTAAAGAATAGAATTCTGGAACTGACATATTCCATAGTGATTCTGGAAAAAGAATACACTTATCTCTGAGACATTACCTTTCTCCATTGTCATGACAAATGAATAGATCAGAACGTCCACTGTCTGCTTCATCTTACCGTCACAGAATTGCATTGCCATGTATATAACCACTTCTGAAACAGTTGAAAAACAGTTAAAACTCAAAACTGTACTGACAAAATTTTCAGATCCATGTCTCCCTCAAACTCCTATCTCCGTGATATTAAACACCATGAAGTGAAGGGGGCAGATGCAAGCATTGCAGTTTGAGGCTGTCTATAGAATAAAAGTAAGGTTGCTTGGTTTCTGAGAAGATTTAGGTTGTATTTGTTGCTTCTTCTATGCATTCATTTGTACGCACAATAGAATTTATTCTAGACTTACCTAGGGGACCTATATTTTGAAATTCATACCAAGCTGTCACTGTGAGGTAGCACACGATGAAGTTTTTAAAAACTTCATATCACAATGATGAGCAGAGATTTTTTCTACATTACGAAAGGTAGGGACATCATTATGGAGTAAAATCAAAAGGAAGTGCAGTAGAATACTAAAAAGTCTTTTATAAATTCAATGTTATCATTTGTGCAAGACACCTACTTAGGTGAGCTATCTTCTGTCACTCTTTAAGAAAAGTTCTAATGATTGAATTAAGACATATCCTCCTGCTCTATATTTACATCTATAATCTCTGCTCAATTTTTTTCTTTTTGAGAGAAAACTACAGATGAGTTTTTGCAGATTGGGTGATTCTGTAAGAACTGAAACTATTTTATTCCTTCAGTCTATAGCCTCATTAGGATGCTGCAGGGAGCTGTCACGTTGCTGTTTAAAAGTAGCTTCTTGCAAGCTTCTGAATGTTTCACTCTTCTCCTTTAGCTCACTGCTACCTTCAGACCTTGCAGACCTTGTCAATTCAGATATTTCTGAAAGACAAAAAAAAAGTCACAATGGTTAATTATTTGAATATTGTTAACGTTACTACTTAACCATCTCCCAGTTTGGTGAGCATGTTTTATAGAGAACTTATATAAACCAATGCCGTGGGAATTCCTATTGTCAGAAGGAACCTCTCAAATGGTCAAGAATTCCTTCCTTCTGTAATGACAGAATAATTAAATTACATCAGAGTGAACTAGGGCCTGGGGATGTCAAGAATCTGTACAGAGCCATATCATGAAAAAAATGAAACAATGTTCGTAGTACTCACGCTATTGGCATTTCTTCTGCTGGCAGGCTTTTGGTAGGTATGACAAATATTTTAATTAGCACTGTAGCTGTAACCTGCAGAGCATTAGAGAAGAAATCAACAAACACTAAGAATGGATCCCCAAAAAGAACTTCATAGGTGGTGTAACCTTGAAAAATCCTTATTCCTGAGAGTGTCAGGATTAGGCCTGATCTGATTTCCTTAGTTCAATATCAAAATGAGATTGTTTTGGTCTCTTCAGCTTGGCCTGTACAAACACGGCACAGCCCTTGTTCTGAAAATACCTTTGGAAAATATAGGGAACAACACATTTCAGTTCAGTATAATCATGTTACATCTGACCTTGAGTAAGGCCTTCAAACACAATTTTTATTTATACGTTTTAATTGGAAGCATCTTTCACTGACATGTTTATAGGTGACTATTTTAGCCTGTCAATTTTCACATTTTTCTACATAGATTAGTATGAAATGAGAACAAAACAATTATTCTGTAACCAATAATATGCTTGCAGATTTTTTTTTTTACTGATATGTTATCGATCCACCTCTTGCCATGTCTATCTTTAGCAAATTTGTCTATATTTTAGGACTACTTAAATAGGATTGGTGTCAATTAAAGGTAACATTGAGATGGAATGCACATTTATTGATATTTACTTACATCTAAAACTTTGTTTTGGTATTAACATATTTAGTATTCTTAACTCTGCCTTACTTTAAGTTCATATGTGTGGGCTAATTCTAGAAATAGTACAATGGATAAGAACAGCAATCAACCCTTATTGATTTTCTCCTGTTTAATAAAAGGGAAAACAGAGTCATCTAAATGATTTCATTAGAGAGAGACTCAGAGTGAGTAATTCTGTTCCTTTCAGTTAGTACTGCCAGCTCTCCATAAAGGAGAGGACAATTTTCCTCGTAATTCTGCTAGCCAATATCTCTTCTGCTCAGGGAAAAATATAGTCTGAGCAGTTAATAAGCTGAGGGATATTACACTGCAGTATCCGAGGAAAGTAAGGAGTGGAGAGAGTTCAGCTTCATCTAATAAAGAAAACAAGGGTGAAATTCCCAGTATTTTTTAGCAATCAAGGGAAAGTCTGTGGTTTTTCACATTCCTCCTTGTATCACTGACACTGGATCAACTTTGATATTTTGTGTTTATGCTATGCAGATTCGGGTCCTTTTCTATGAAGTCTTGGCAATCCAGAACTGACACATAAAGAATAGTGGAATTGTATCTCTCATTTGCTTTGCTACTCTTATCTGAGTTTCAGAAGCTCGAGTTATATTAATTTCTAAGAGTTCTATGAAAATATTTTATCAGTGCTGGTTCAGGTTAATCTGACAAGGCTGCTGTTATTTCAGCTGAATCTTATCCAGCCAGTGCAGCTTTATGTGCAGCAGACAGTCTGAGCTAAAGATATTGCATTACCTTGGGAAGATTACAAAATATTTAATAACCCATGTACACACTATTCCAGGACATATTGTTCCCCCAAGGGAATATTGAGCCTCTTTTTTTAACCATGGAGAGATGGCAGTGGTGATCCTTTGCTTAATTCATCGATATGGACAAATAAGTGCAAGTAGTTCAAGGATGAAGAGGTAACAATGATATATTTTGTAGCAAGTGTGGCAGTTTAGGAAACATGCACAGCATCAGTAGGTCTCTCTGGGGATACTTTGATGGCAGAATACTCCAAACTCCATGAGGGCTATTGCCGACATTATATCTATAATGCACATTTTAATAGCTACTTAATTACACATTTATTCAATTCAGTGAGTATTTAATCATCTATTGAGTAATTAACTATTTGCTTGAGAGATCATAATGCTTCCACTAATGTGGTAAATAGGTGATATGGGAGATTTTGCAAGTGCATGTTAGAGGTTATGTATGTAAATACTTTTCTTATATACATGTATGTTGGGAATTAAGCAGGAAGGAGATGTAGCTGCAGAATGCTCTAGGAAATGGTGCTAGTTTGTGATGCTATGCTCTGACCTGTGACCTGATAAATTAATTTGAGTGCAGAAGTATTGCTAGCAGCCTGCAGGTGCCATGAGGTTGGAAGACTGAGCCCCTGGAGATGGCTGAGGGCCACTGACTTGCGGCCAGTATTCAGAGAAGCTGGGCTTTCTCTTGGCTGACCGATTTCCGTGTCTGTCCTGCTCTTTGGACAGCACAAATGGTTTTGCATCTTGTGGGACTTTTGCCTCTGTTCTTTATCAGTGTTGCTTTGTAGCAACTTAAAAGTTGGAGGCAGGAATGGCTGAGACTGAGGTGCTTCTGAGTTACTTTTCTCAGATGATAAATAGGGCACACTTTTTTCCCAACATTTGGAATACAAAAACAAGTGTTTACATTAAGAAAAAGATACTGGCCTTTGAAGTGGAAAATCATTCCAGTGTGGTTTGAATACAGTATTTCATTTTGCCTTAGAAAAGTTCCTTCTTCCTTTTTTTGCAGCTTGCTTTGCAGAAATGTCCTCTTTAATATTCAGCAAAAAGTCAATTACCTCAGCAGGAAGTTAGTTCTATCTTCCTTCTTATCAAAAGGCTGCATCATCCTCCTAAAATTACTTGAATAGCACTGTTGTGGCTAAATTACAGCCTAAGAAGCTTCTAAGAAAGAAACAAGCATACATAAACCAGCGCGTGACCAAATTTATGTGACTGTAATAAAATATTTTGTTTAGAACTTACTTTTAGTTCCCTATGGTGAATTTCCTAGTGTAGATATTATCACCTGGTGTCGTGTTTTCACAAGGTTGAATTTGCACCAGCAAGAAAGGTGAAGTTGAAAAGATTTTTTTTTTACTTCACTCTCCACATGAGTAATGGTTTATTGAAAATGGAAGATCGTGAAAGGAAATGAACACAACAGCGTGAAGATCTCACACAGGAAAAAAAATTACTGTTAGCAATGTGAGATGTACAAAATTGTATTCTTATTTTTCTCTGATTCATTAAGGTGTCTCTGAAGCAGTAATAGAACAGAACACTTGAGTTAAATGACAGCAGTGTAGAACTTGCATTTTGAAATTCTGGCTGATCAAAACAGTGTTCCTTCCATCTTCCTTCCAGAGTGAGAGAGAGAGGTATTACTTAAAGCACTTCTTGTTTCTGATAATTGTGATGAGTCCATGCCCAGTGTAGCTTCTGTGATTTATATTCTGATTTTACACAATTCCCTACTGCTGTGACCTGGTCTGGCAAGGCCCGATATGCTCTTAAACACAGCTGATCTAGACTTTGACAGGAAAGACTATGCTATTGCAAGAATCATTTTGACAGTTGTCAAAGTTGGTCCAGCACCGTGGTTTCCTTGAATTTTGCATTTTCATATTAATAGTTAAATATTTTATGCTGTCCCCAAAATCAAAATAGTCCGTGTGTTGGAGAATAACTTCTACAGAGTAATGGTCATCATTGTGCTGTCTGGAACAATGTTCATTGAGGACATAGCTTAAATGTCCCATTTTCCTCACCTCCATCACCTGTATAATTAATAATATCCACTTAAATAATTCCTTCATTTGCTAAAAATTCCCATACATCAAAGAATGCAGGAATATTTCTGTGCTTTATCTCACTTAATAGCATAGTTACGCTTATAGCCTTCACACCAATCTGGTGTTTTATTTCATTCTAAAAAGAATGTTCATTACTGAAATGCCAAAATTTTCACTGCAGTAGCTCCAATGAAAGGCATTTCAAGCTGTTTTAGGGAGAGAAAATGGGAAATTAAGAAATATGATAGGGTTGAGCATTATCTTTATTTCATTGACAAGGAAGCCTCTAATATTCAGCTACAGTCATAAAATGGGATGTGAAAGATGCTTCATGAATAAAAGATACAAAAGCATTCACTTGAATTTGAATGTTAAGCTTTTTTTTAACATGGCTGTATGTTTTGCATTTGATATAACAGCAACTACTATACAATTATAATGCAGTTCTGACATCACATTATAAAAGTACAGTAGTAAATGTGGAGTGAAAGAAAAACTGAAGACTTTAATCGTAGGTTAAGGTTCAGGCAGTTGATATTTCTACTTTTTTAACAGGCATTCTTTACCATGAAAAATAGTGTGTTTTCTTTGAAGCTGTTCACAGAAAATTCTAAGGTTCATTAAACAGGATGGGAAATTTTGCCTAACAGTAACTGTGAAATAATTAACTAAAATGTGTTACGAAGTTAATAGGACTGATTTCTGAGATGCATTTTCAAAGCACAGTACAGTGCACTGCAGTGAATTTTCAAGGCACCTTATAGTGCTATATAGAGTGATTTACTGGATGCTGGCAGTACTTTGTTATGATGCTGCCGTGAATGCTGAAACTTTCTGATGTATTTTTGCTAATGATATCATTTTATTACTTCTGGTTGCACAACTATGTAGGGAACTTGTGTTCCGGGGATGGAACAGGTATGGCTTCAGGAAGAGATTACCATTTTGTCCAATGATTTTAAGGAATCCACTGACACAGCAAAGTTCCTGGTAGATTTTCAAAAGAGCTGATGCAATTTATGTAAGCAACAAGACCTTTCCTGCCAAAACCCAGCTTTCACAATGACTTATGTGAAACAAAACCTCCTGCACCATGTAGAAGTGATAGCATGGAGAGGAACTGGCGCATTATTAGAGCTTTTTGGAGGGACTGGCTTATAGTTAAATGGAGAAAGAAATGACTGTGTGGGATAAATACATGCAAATATGTTTCTTAAAGGTACTTTTAACTCCTGGTGATACTAGTATAGAGCACTTTGAGATAGTTTGAGAGAAATGGCAAAAAATTGTAGAAGGTCTGCATGGAACCTGCTTTGGTATATTTAGGAGAAAGGAGACTCTCTCTGGGGAGAAAGAGCTCCCGGACCCAAAGCCGGACAAATTTCTGTGGTAATGCAGGGCAGATAGTGCTGGTGATGGAATATGCCTTTCCAATTTGATGCTGAAAAAAATATGTTATCTGCATTTATAGTGACACTCAACAGGCAGAGAGTTAAAAATCTAAATAAGCCAACTACTGGAAGAACATGGAAACAGAAATTATTAGACAATAAGAAAGTACATGATTAGATTTATCTGCCAAATCTCATCACTTCTACCTGCACGTGAGAGTCATTGCAATTTTTATTCTATTTCTCTTCGCGCTTCTGCTTGTTCTTCCCTTATAGGTCAACAGTAACATCTTCTGGCAGGAAAGGTGCAAAGCTAAGGTTCAAGATGCACAGTCTCAAGCAAGTATATTTTATCTGTCTACCAGTATCAGACCAGCATATATGTTACACAACATTATATGTATATTCTATTGCATATATGCAGTATATTTTCCTACTGAAATCACTTACTGTGATCTATAAGAGTTTAGTCTTTTCCACAGACCTTCTGACAGTGTGTTTTTGCCAAAGACAATTCCAAGAATAAAATTAGACATATGGTAATAATGAATGATCAATTTATTATCAATGTGGTTTCAGTAAATGCTCAAAAATCTGAGTGTTTATCCAAAACAGAATTAGGCAGAAAATACATGGGCTGAAAATTTTCCCCTAGTGAACTGGGTCAGAGGCTTTTAATCTTACCGGTTATCTTTTGTTTTGAGCACTTAAATAATAACATCTGTGTATTGGTTTTCACTTCTTCCTATTGAACTTTGAGCAAGTTACTCTTTTCTATACCTCGTCTATTTAAAAATAGGGGTAATATATGCTTTGCTTCACGGGATCGTTGTTAAAGAGAAGTATTCTAAAACTGAAGAGCAGAAAAATAGTACAGTTTTGTAGAAGAAATGGGCATTTAGCTCTGACTTGATATGAATTCCTATGAGAAGTTTAAGTCGTGTTACCACTTGGTTTTCAAATTCTAGCTTTTCAAAGACTCAGACCTTGTAGAGTGAACTGAGAAAAAAGTAAGAGAAAATAAATAAAGCAGCTTCTGTTAAACTGTGTAAGAACGTATGGTTTATTCATGACTGACACTTATTTAGTCCAAAATTGCTATTCTGTCCAAAATGTTTAGTAAATACCGATCTAGTAATTGTAAAATGTTCTGCTACCTTCTTGCACTTTACCTGTACTCGATGAGGCTGTATATCCAGGTACTTGCAATATGCACTAGAGTCTTTGCGAATCAGAATTTAAGATCTGATCAAGGATTTTCCCTTTATAATATTCAAAATGACACATATACAGTATGCTACATCTGTGTGTGTATGTGTGAATATATATATATATGTATAAACATATTTTGCAGCATAAGTAAAGGGAGAAGGCAAACGTCAGGTCAATACTATTTTTCATTCTCAATGAAGGGAATTGATAATAAAGAATAAAACCAAAACATGTTGAAACAGTTTTATGTATGCACATCAAATGAATTGAGTTGAAAACAAAAAGTTATCAACAAACAATTTATCATCTGGTCTACTATATACAGCAAAATGTAGATAAGGATTGAGGTGAAGAAGGCAGGTAAATTTGTATCCCAGTTCTCACTCTAATGTGTCTCTAGAAAATAAAATGGTGATATCATTAATAACCACTGTTGTTTCTGTTTGGCTTTGAGGGGTTTAGCTGGCTTGATAGCATCAACAAGCCTGCGGTTGATCACAGGGAAAAAAATTCATTCGTTACTGAAACTGGAATCAGCCTTAGAGGGCTGTGTCATCTTTTATAGTCAGAAACAAAATAACCGGTGCAACAGATGTGTGTCCTGATGAAAAAATGAGATATTGATGTCAGAAATAGAATTTCAGAGAGTAATTAAATTCTAACATCAGGGAAATGATGATAAAAGCTTGTGGGTTGTTTTTTTTTTTCTGCTAGCATGGATTTTCAGTGCAGTGGCTAAATGTGGTATTTCAGATTCAGTTTGAAATACGTATATATTTTAAATTGAACTGTTGAAGATTTTAGATTTGCTGTGCCAGTTGCGTACACCGTCTAGTTCTCATGGCAGTTAGATTCTGTACACGCTTCAGGTAACAAGACCATGTGAATAGTTGTAAATGTTATCATAAGGAAAAAACATTACTGTCTTTTTTTCTTCATGGTATTAAAGGTATTTAATTAGGATGTGAGTCAAAGTAATGTCAGTATAAATTAAGTTGGTATTTATCAGACAATCTTATTGCATAATAGGCCATCAGACTAATTTGGAAAATAATTATAAATGTTAATCTGTTGTGGCTCTTGGACCTTAAAAAGACCCAGTAATCGATCACTTTCAAACTTCCTGCATTTTTAAATGTACTTCAGTTTTAACTGTATGTCTAATGAGAGATTGCTGCATAAGTACTCAGTTCATTGAAAATAGGTGAAATTGACACTTTTTGTAGTATAGTTAAATTAATTCTCATTGTTTTTCTGTGTTTCTTATTAATTTGTGGCTCAGAACAGCCCAAATTATTTGAGGGAAAAATGCAAATACCATTGATGTTCAAAGCAACCATACATGATTTTTACTATGAACTTAAGCTAGCATAAAAGATAAAATACAAAAATAGCATCTTTCTGGGATAGATAGCATTTCTGGATGATTCATTTGCTGTTATGTGTCAGCAAACATCTGACAATATTCTCAGTAGGGTTCTTTTAGCCTTCCTGAAGAAACATAACTGGGGACTTTCGCACATTATATTAGCACTGAGTCTTCACCATAACAGGTTGTGTTTGGCTTTTAACAGATGAGGTTTTGTGCTGTAGCAAGTCTGTCCCTAAACAAATATAATTTGGTTTTAAAAGCAAAATTCAATGGGTAGTTCACGATTCTAAATCATAGTGCATGGTCTGTATTATCAGGCGTATTGGAGTACCTGCTGGAAGTTCACATAAATTGTTGTTATGAATAAAAACAAAAACAGGGAACTTCTCCACTAGTAAATTATAATGGCATTCTGGATCAGAGACTAATAATTTTATGCAGAGCTATGCAATAATGTGTTATCTTTCTGGAGTAGCAAGTGCACATTTGACATGTGAGAAGAACCTATTTTCTCACTGGGCTACTGAAGTGCCAGAGGCTTAGGGCTGCTGGATGAACAATACTGTAGACAACCTTCTAGAAGACGGAGACAAAAACCAAGTTGTATGCTTATTATTGGTCATGCCAAACTGCAGGCTCTGACAAAAAAGTCAGGGTGTCGGGTAGATCAAACATTCTTACATCTACTAAACACTATTTCTTCTTCTTCTTCTTTTTTTATTTTTATTTTTTGGTGTCTCATCCTCAGTGAAAACGTGCTATGGAAAAGTTCCAACAGCCATCAAGACTAACATTTTGGCCTGTGAGGGATAAGTGAAAAATATGATATTTTCAGGGCTGACACTTCCAAATGCTTCTTTCTGACTAAGCTGCATTGAAACTGATCTTTAAAATCTTTCTTTATGTTAACTGCTGGGGAAAAAAATTGTCAGTTTACACGAGTCTGTTTTAATGAGATACATGGCAAAGCCTATTTTGTATATATGATTAACACATCAACGTGTTTGAAAAAATAATTATTACACTCAATTACTGTCAGCCTGAAAAGGGACAAACAAATGTTTCATATTGCTTTTTTATCCTTTACTTTTTGCATGAAATACCTGTTTTTGCTGTCTGACCTAGATCAGTAATTTCATTTTGAGAAATACAGATACAGTCAATATAAGATTTTTTTGTCTGTCATTTTTCTTATGCATGCAGTTTTTATGAATGAAGAAGCACTTCGGGTTTCTTCGGGGGTAGGTTGGGAGTTGAGAGAAATTTTGCTTTTATTTGTCTCTAACAGGACAGATAGCCTATTACCAATAAAACACCAAAAAGGTTTAAGAGAAGCTGGATTTTAAGACAACCATGTTAAGATGAAATGGCAAGGGATTTGCAGGCATAGTTCAGTTCACACTATTAGGGTTACAATTATAAGAATTTCTTGTGAAGTGATAAGCAATCTAAGTTGGACAGTGATCAATGAATCATACAGTCACAGAATGACTTAGGTTGGAAGGGACTTTTGGAATCAGCTAGTTCCAAACACCTGCTGTGTGCTGGTTGTCACCCACTCCATCAGACTGCTCAGGGCCCCATCCATCCTGATGCTGAATGCTTCCAGGGATGGGGCATCCACAACTTCTCTGTGCAACCTCTTCCAGTGCTTCACCACCCTCTGAGTAAAGAGTTTCCCCTTTACATCTAACCTAAATTTCCTCTCTTTCAATTTAAAGCCATTCTCCCTTGTCCTGTCACTAGCAGACTGTGTAAAATTTGGTCCCTCCCCCAGCTTATATGCTCCCTTTAAGTACTGGAAGGCTGCAATGAGGTCTCCTCAGAGCCTTCCCTTCCCCAGACCACCAGATTGGTGAGGCATGATCTGCCCTTGGTGAAGATTTGCTGGCTTTCTCCAGTTACCTCCTCATCTTGCATGTTTCTTTACATCTCATCCAGGAGGATCTGTTCTGTGATCGTCTCAGGCACAACCACGAGGCTCACTGGCCTGTAGTTCCCTGATTTTCCTTTCTCCTTTTCTTAAAAGTGAGAGTGATGTTTCCCTTTTTCCAGTCACCAGGGGCTTTGCCTGACAGCCATTATGTTTCAAATATGATGAAGAGTGGCTTGGCACTTGTGAGATATACTGTGTAAAGAGAAAATAATTGGAAATGTGTTCACCTCTCATTTCTGAGCTGAGCTAATGTTATTAGTTTATGTAACAACATAAACTCAGTACTCTTCTAAGTATTGATTTACTGTTTGAAAATGGAGTTAATTGAATCTAATCAGAATGTAGGAGCCTGAGGTAGGTGAAATCTGAACATCACTGCGTTCAGTGGATGCTTTACAATTTCTCTGTGTATGTCACAAATCTGTCTCTCTTCGTAGCTTGAGCATCCACTAGAAAGCACATCATGTACGCAAACAGAGGGGACCAAAGTCCTGCTATGTGCAATAAGCCAGGGCCACTCTTTTGATACTGAAATGGAAAGGAGCAGATACTCCACTCTTGGGTATGGTGTAATATACTTCCCCTGCAGGAACAGTGTATTTTGATAAGCTATGTGGTTTGTACATGTGCATGATGTGTAGAGAATACTTCAATATTTCTGGTACTTCTGATATTTGATTATTTTAAAAAAAAGGTGTGAGAATGGGATACATTTGTAAATTTGAATGGAAAGCAATTAAATCAGAATAAGAAAATGCAAGCTTCTTGGGCAAAAAGTATTTTTCAAGCAGTGGAGTTCTTATTCTAGCTATAGAATTGTGGTTCTGTTCCTGTTCCATTCCACCAGTTAAAGATTCAGCTTTAATTTTTTCTTTTTTTCAATCAGTAGCCATTAAACTAAGATTCCAGTGACTGCACAGACATTTTTATTGAGGAAATTACTTTTCTGAAGATTGAGATTTTGAATGATTTCTTTAGCAGAGACAATTGAAGTCTCAGTTTCTGTGTGTGAGCAGATCTCTGGTATCAGCCTTTGGCTAGCAAAATTTATCACTGTCTTTTTTTCATGATTACATAGATTGAAGTTTGGTTGGGAATAGGTTTGTAAAGAAGAGCAAATGCTGTCTTTGTCATGAGCTAATGGGCAGTGCTGCAGCAGAACTCGCTGTTTAGACTTGCTGGGTGTATACTGGAATGAGTGCATATACCCCTTGGACCTTTTGAAAAAAAAAAAAAAGGAGATATGAAGGAAAAGAATAAGAACTTAAAAGTAAGAACTGTTTTTTTTTATGATTTATTATGATTTAACTGCTTTGTGTGATCACTTTGTTTTCCACTTTTTTGTTTCTTTTTTCATTTTGTACTCAGAAAAGCTACATTTTAGAACTCATGACTGAAGGACATGTAATCACAGGGAAGACTAAGAACAATTTCTTAGGGCGCATTTCAACCTCTTGTGACTGTCTGTAATTCTGTTTTCTTCATTTTGTGAAAATTAGTATCCTATTATCCAACAAACGGCTATTGTTCTCTTATTTGCAGTCCTTAACCCATGTTTCAAACAGAAACAAAGCTATGATAAATTTGTTAAATTAAAAAATATAGCTGGTGAATTTAGACACTTTTTCTGTTGGTTTTTCCTGTTATTGGCAGAAGTGTCTCCTTTATGGAGATGTTAAAAAAGCACAGAAGAGATTTCTGTTAAAATATTTCCTTGAATATGTGATAGAATTTCTACAGATAAGGAAGGAAGAGCAAGAGTGGTAAGGATCAATCAGGGTGGCCTAGTAGTTCTAGAATTCATCTTCTGGAAATGGAATCATAGAATCATTAAGGTTGGAAAAGGCCACTAAGATCATCTGTTCCAAACATCACCCCATCACCACCATACCACTAAACCATGTCACTCAGTGCCACAACTGCCTTTTTCTTGAAAACCTCCATGACAGTGACTCCACCGCCTCCCTGGGCAGGCTGTGCCAATAATTCACCACTCTTGCTGAGAAGAAAAATTTCCAAATATCCAACCTGAACCACCCCTGGTGCAACTTAAAGCCATTATCTCTTGTCCTGTCGCTAGTTACCTGCAAGAAGAGGCTTTGTTTTTTTCAGATCATCTAATAGTTCTTTGGTACAATTTCAGCTCTCATTGGATCTTTACAAAAAAATTACTTTTTAATTGTAAAATTAAATTACTTTTTCATTGTTGTTAATTGAAGACAGACAACTGTTTCTGGCCAGTGGTCATGGCACCAAATTATTAACGGTCTCCTACACATCAGTTTGGGAACTTTTACAATCAGGTTTTGGTGACTGTATCTCCAGTTTAGGAAGTTTTCATATAAATCAGCACTAAGAAAAATGTCAAGTTTTATGATTCCAAATGAAGCTAACGGAAAAATCTTATTCCTGTTCACATCTCCCAAATTCCTTTATACCAAAGCCATATTTATTTCTGTTACCCAAAGTATAACCAACACATGTATTGGGATAGAACACAGGATCTGTCACTGGAATAGCAAATACATTGTGGAGCTTTATTCAGAATCCTGTGTAAGGGATCTTATCCAAATGAAGATTTGGAATCTAAATCAAAATGAATATCTCAGTTCACAAATATTATGAAATTTGCAGAGGCTCTGGAATCTGGAACAACAGAAAAAACACTTAATTTCCTTGTAAACTGTTAAGTAGGCCATAGCAGAACTTGCCAAATGGCACTTTTTGATTTTGTAAAACATTTTCTAGCTCACGATTTGCAAATCTCCTCCATGTCACACCCTTGCCCCAGGCAGGCTTTGCTTTTTCTCGTATTTAAATCAGCAAGCGCTATCGGCTTTGCTGATGGGCTGAGCCTGGCGGCAGGACCTTCCAGAACCAGGTGGAACTTTCCAGAGCCGGATGTGAACTCATAGGCCGCCCCGCCCTCTCCTCACAGAGATTCTGCAGCTCTGCTGCAAAGCCACAAACTGCATTGGACATTGGACAAGATCAATGATTTAGCTGTTTCAGTAATACCTGGGAGGCCCTGACATGCAGTCCTCTTGCCGTGCCGGGTGCTGTGCAGGTCAGCTTCATCTCACAGTCTTACAGCAACTCAGAGTTGTTTGTAAGGCTCTTTACTTTCTTCAGGAATTTGTCCGAGGCCTGAGTAGCATGTGCTGCTTCAGGATTTATAGCACTGCAGTCTCTCTTACTCATACTTGGGAATGAAAGCTGAAGTCTACATGGAGTATTTGACATATCGGTATGTAATGAAACTCGAGGCTTCTTTTGTCTGTTTTATCTGGTAATTCAGAGCATCATTTTAAGAAGCATAGAATTGAGGACTGTGCACCAGACGGATTGCACAGCAGTTCAACAGCCTGTAGGCTTATCTTTCTTACCACAGGGTGCCACCGTTGCTCCAGCAGATCAAAATTGCTACAGAAAATGGGTCACCTGAAGATTAATGTAAATATAAACTACTTTAGTCTAGCTTTCAAGCTAATGTTTATGCATTTATACGTTATAAACACAATAATCAGAAAGTAATAATTTGCTACCTTTGAGAAGGTCCAAAAGATGTGTAATCTATTCAAATTAGGAGAAGCAGTCCTAAGAGAGTTTAACAGTTCTCAGAAGCCTGTCTCCATGCTTCCTAGCTTCTATCACACTCTTCTGACACATTGCCATTGAGCCGTGCCTATGTCAACTGTAAGAACTGCGGTGTTCTTCTCACAAACAAACCGGGAATTAAATGCATATATTCTGTTAAGTGCCTGCAGTGAAGAAGTAGGTCTGTCTCTGCGCTTGATAACATTCCCCTTAGGCAGTAATGGTTGCTGGAGTGAGAGGAACTTGTCTGGATGTTGTGTTGCAACTCATCAATGTAGTAAGCTGCAAAAAGGAGGAGAAATGTTGCTTTAACAAAAGCAGATCTTCACTTTAGGAAGTGGTATTCTGAAATAATAAGTGTCAATTAAGATTTGGAAAAGGCGTGAAAATAGTGCACATATCCATACAGTTGAAAGAGTAATGTGGAGGAAGTTCTTCTGGACTTCAGAGATTGATTATACACTTTTCACTTCAAATTAATTGGACTGCATGCTAAAACAGCACAGGGAGCTGAAGCTGGAAGTTGGAACAGTTCTAGGGAAGTCTCATTCTCACTTAACACTGAGTTCAACGTTCGTTACTGTGTGGGTGGTGAGACAGTGGAACAGGTTGCCCAGAGAGGTTGTGGAAGCCCCCTCCCTGGAGGTAATCAAGGCCAGGCTGGATAGAGCTCTGAGCAACCTGGTCTAGTGGAAGGTGTTCCTGCCTATTACAGGGGGGTTGGAACTAAAGATCCCTTCCAGCCCAAACCATTCTATGATTTTATAGTTGACTTGCTTTTTGGTCCTTCAAATCTCCTATTTCCTGGTCTAGATTCACTTACAAAGAATTTACTGGTAAAGATAGTTGACGTTAATTAAATAAGCAGAAAAACAGGTACTTGTTTTTCAGGATAATATATCTGAGCACAGGGTGAAGAAGTAAAGGTAGTTTAGATGTTGAGATGGTGAAAATGGTGACAACAACCTGAGGTCTGTTGCTTCAGTTTTTATTGCATCTTAATGACAGAGGGATCATTATACAGCATCACAGCAATTTCAGGTCTGAGTTTCTGGATTTTCTTTATTTTGCAGTGGCTTGTGAGATTAATTGAATTTCTTAGGCATAAGGCTAGCAGAATTAGCCAACAAAGCACAAAGATGTGGCAGAGCGCTGATAAATTATTACTGGAGAGAAAACCTAGGTGGCCTTTTAGCCAGGAGCACCGTACTGCTCTGACCAATAGCCCTGTACAGCCTTTAAATGTGCAGTTCGGTGCTTAGCAAAGCTCTGCAGTTGGATAGAATTTAAATCTTAAAATCTTTAACATTGCTGCTATCCTTCAGGAAGAATTTTTATTTTATGTTACTTGCTCTAAATTATTTCCTCTGTTAGAGGCAGGACTACCCTGCAGGCAACCTGAGGAATGTTAAGTTTCATAGCACTCATTTACCTCATACTCAGAAAAGACAGTACTGCTGTCAATAATTTTGTTTCTTTTTTGAAAGAAGAATATTACAGCACTTTTTCTAACACATGTAAGGCCATTCAACATGTGTTCTAGTGTCTGCTGGGACAGATTATGTGTAGAAATATTGTATTGAAGAATTACTGTATGTTTTGACTATTTTGTCCTGCAATTTATCTTAAGTAACTGAATACTCTGTGTGTCAGAAGGAGAAAATATGCAGTTGTCTCGTTTGGTCCCACAAATGGAGAAGAGGTTTCTGTGTGGACGAGAGGCCTTGGTTTGAGCATTATGCGTTGAACCTGAATCTGGCTTTAGAATCCTCCATATTGTATCCATCCTTTCTGTCACGAGTACCATAAGGGAAAAAAAAACAAAACAAAACAAAACAAGCAAACCCCACAGCTGAAGTGCAGAAAATGTAATCTCAATTTTCTGTTTAGTCTGGTGTCCTTTCAGCCTTACTATAAAATTTCAGGTTATTTCAGAAGAAATGCTAAGTGCCTACAGCAGCCTGTTGCGGTCCACCCTGCTGACATCTACCATTTGGAGGCAGGTCTGGGATCAAGAAAGGATTTATGCTTCTGAAAGTTTTAAAATTTAGTTATTTTTGATTGCAACATCGGTATATGTGTTTTATAGACTGTGAAATTTGTAGTTTTCTTGAAAACTTTTTTTTTTCAACTGTGTGGTTGAGAAAATTAGTGTGTCAGGCCCATAGGCACCGTGTTTTCCCTTTCTGGAGTTATGTTTGCATAATTGTATGTGTAAATTTCAGCTAATATGAGAATGATTCTGCAAAATGACACATGAGCAGTTTCATCAGTCCCCTGCCTGCTGCAATTTATTCTGTTATTGATTTGCAGTTGAAAAATATTTTTTTCTTTTAAATTTCTGCTAATCTTCTTAATGTCTGAACAGGATTTCAGACTTGCAGAGAGAACTTGAGTTTAAGCTAAGTCTCCATAGTAAAAATTCAGCCTGAAGGAGTATTTCATGGCCAAATTATAAACCTCAGGAAAATAAATTTCATATTGAAAATGTGAACTCAGCCTTCAGTGCCACAGTACTTTGCTTTTCCCTTTAGTAACGTAATGTGCAAAATTTCTTAAAGAGTTTCTTGAGGCAAGCTTTTTCTGCTCTGGATATGATAGGATTTATTATTTTATGTATTTGAGTTAGCTCCAGTAAACTTTAAATAAAGACTTTTGTGACAGTAGTTGATGTTCAGGAATAGAGTTGAATAAAACCAAGTAGTTCTAGAACTTCATGAAATTTAGGCACGTTTAATCAATTAATGTACCCACCTACATAAACTTCAGTCATCATTTGTTTTTGTAATTTGCTTTTTAACGGCTCTAAAAAGAGAGCAAAGTTTTGTATTTTCTCTTGGAAAAAAAATGTCTGAAATGATGTAAAATGTAAACTCATTTCCTGAGACTTGCAGTGAAGGTGCACTCTATTATGGGATGCACCCTATGGGGATAGGCCAGGCCAAAACAACTGTTTTCACACAGGCCATCATATGAAAATAAAAGCTAGTCATTGTCTTCCTAAAGTTGATATGGACTGCAGGAAGATAAAATGCCCCATGCTCCTGTGTGTATTTAATTACGTATTATATAGCACCTTATGTATGTAGCTCATTGGCATGAATGAGAATTTCTTAACTGAATCAACCTATTTATTTCCTTTAAGGCAACTATGAAAGTATAGAGTGCATTCTATAAATAGCAGGTGATAACATTATGAGTCCCTGCAGCTAGAGGTTTTTGTCTGCTTAGTCAGCTCATCCTGAAAAAGATAAATCATATCAAAGTGGAGAAGCCATTTCATTGCTTAAAATTGAAAAGAAAATCTGATTTTAAAATGTCAACTTTAGAATTTATGAGCAGGATTCCCACAATCACTCATTCAGAATGCATTATTATTTAGGATCTATTTGCAGGCAGGCAAGCTGAAAATATTTTTGTGTACAATGCCAAGTAAGTTTACATTATCTCTCACATCTAAATTGCTTTTTCACCTTACGCAGATAGAAACACACACACAGATTGTTAGTGCTGAGTTCCCTTATGAATTAGTTATAAACTATGCCAGAGGAGCAAACTACCAGAAGGGGAGGTAGTTTGTTTTTTTTTTCCCCTATGGCATCATCAGTGGTTACAGCCCCACTAAAGATAATGAGACAATAAAAACTATTATAGAATTGCCCTAGATTATGTTTATTAGTGATAAATGCTGTTGGGAGTAAGTGCTGACAAATTGTTGTATGTCGAGTTTCATTATTCAATTATTTTGGAATCTGGGAATTTTTACATTGAATTCTTTGGGAGGGCAGGAAGAGAAGGAACTGGGAAAGACCTGAATGGGAGGGTGTATTTATTCAGATATGCTGAAGAAACTTTTGTGGAGGGCATTTTTCTTAGTTCTGTCTGTTGCACGCAGCGCTCAGTAGTGACTCACAGCAGGGATTCCTATGTACTAATGTACAAGAGTACAACAGCTGGAAAAAAAATGCATGCAATGAAGTAAATATGTACATAACAACTATGAGTGTTGCAAACTGTGAACAAACATGGACTCACTGAATCTCAAGCTGCTAGAATGTCTATATCTTTCAAAACATTCTTATAATTTATTTTTCCCTATCTTTTTATTATGTCTTTTGTCCTTTTGGCATGGGGATTTTCCATGGATAGTGTCCCCAGCTCTCCCCATTCAGAGATCCTCAACTCTGAGGTTTCTGCACCTTAATAGAATAGGAATGAGGACAGGCCAGACCAAGGCAGGAAGCAGAACAGCTCCGCTGTCGGGTCCTACACAGCAACCCCAAGCAACGCTACAGGCTTGGGGCGGAGTGGCTAGAAGACTGTGTAGAGGAAATAGACCTGGGGGTGTTGGTTGACGCTCGGCTGAACATGAGCCAGCAGTGTGCCTGGGTGGCCAAGAAGGCCAATGGCATCCTGGCTTGTATCAGAAGTAGTGTGACCAGCAGGAGCAGGGAAGTAATTGTCCCCCTGTACTCAGCTCTGGTGAGGCCGCACCTCGAGTACTGTGTCCAGTTCTGGGCCCCTCACTGCAAGAAAGACATTGAGGCCCTGGAGCGTGTTCAGAGAAGGGCAAGAAAGCTGGTGAGGGGTCTGGAGCACAGGCCTTATGAGGAGCAGCTGAGGGAGCTGGGATTGTTCAGTCTGGAAAAGAGGAGGCTGAGGGGAGACCTTATTGCTCTCTATAACTACCTGAAGGGAGGTTGTAGTGAGCTGGGGGTCAGCCTCTTCTCTCGTGTAACTGGTGATAGGACTAGAGGGAATGGCTTCAAGCTGTGCCAGGGAAGATTCAGGCTGGATATTAGGAAATACTACTTCTCTGAAAGAGTGGTCAGGCACTGGAATGGGCTGCCCAGGGAGGTGGTGGAGTCACCGACCCTGGAGGTGTTCAAGGAACATTTGGATGTTGTGTTGAGGGATATGGTTTAGCAAGAACCATTGGTGATAGGTGGATGGTTGGACTGGATGATCTTATAGGTCTTTTCCAACCTTAGTGATTCTGTGGTCCTTGTCAAAAATCTTTTTCAGGCTGCCTATCTCATACTGATAATGCGGAGGTTTAATGATGGACATCCTTCTGTGCATGTTCTAAGTGTCAAAGAGATTCATGTAAAGGCACAGAGCTGAAGGTGATGTGAGGCAGCAGGGTTGTGATGGTGTTGTGGTTTCCCAGAGAAACCTGTGTAGGGACACTTGTGCAAATTGCTGGCTTATGCACATGGACATTAAATACAAGTTCCAAATCATGTTAAATATAAGCCCAGGGATAGGAGCATGCGAAACTGGACCTTGGTATAAGACAGGATATAAAAGAATAAGAAAGCAAGGCGGTTTTTAGTTTTAATGACTCTTCTGTTTAAAGTATTTCACTCACTTCATGTGGAGGAAGTCTGTTAGGTTTTGATAAAGTGGTCTGTAGCCTCTTGTCTCATGTTAGTGATGGTTCTTCTGTCATTTGATTATCCTCATTTCCAAGACTGTGCTTGATCCCTTCACTCTTTCAGTGACAGATAGCTGTTATCCTAGAGTAAGGACCTTCTGAAGTCCTTCTTGTTTTTTTCCTGAGCTCAGGGAGACTAAGGATATCACTGTTGAAGTACCAAAAAAGTCTTTGAGTTCACTCTGTTCACTCTATTTGAGGGATGCATTGGATTACAGACATTAGAAACTAAGCAGAATACCTAAAATGATTCTGCTTCTACCTTTACTGTAGCACATTGCAGGCAGTGGGGTATCAGGAGGACTAGTTTAGACTTATAATCATTTGAATTATTTAATGAAGCAATAGTCATGCTGTTCCTTAGTAATAAACTGGGCTGACACACAAGTCCATCTGAGAGCTGGTGAATGAAATGCAAGGGCTCAGATAAGCAAATAATTCAATAACAGGAACCACTGATCTTGCTACTGGTTTGAAGAACACTGTAAAAACAAAACCAAATAAAACTCAGGACACAAAGAGAAGTGGGAGGTGGAATCTTAGGGTATCATGGCAAACCTTGAGGTACTATTGTAGCCTCCTGTTCACAAGGGAGAGACTTGAAAAGAAATTTGTCTCCTCAGAAGTCAATGAACCAGCGCTGAGGATACAGCTATTCTAAGCTCAAGTTATGATTAGATCCATGCAGTATTCCCTGTCCTGATGTGGAAAAAAAATCTGGAGTAAACGTTGTCACTCTTTTCCTTCCTGAATTGGGATCCCATGCAGAAAAAAAGTTTGATGATAGCAAACCTGTTTCCTTTCACATCCATCAGTGCTCTTCTGGATTGCTCTGCACATACTCTGTTTCTTCAGTTGCAGTCTGTGTGAATGCACTGTAGGTCAGTTTTGTTGTTTCAGTTGCTCCCTTTGTTCCTAGTACATTTCTGTAAGTGGAAAGGCCAACTGGATTTCCTTGCAATAAACCTAGTGACTCTTCCTTTCAAAAATAGTTGGGCACCAGTGCTAAACTTTTTGACACAAAAACATCTTGTGCTTGTAAACAAGTGTATCATTTGCTTCAAAAATATACTGCTGATTAAGAAAATTGTGATTTTGATTTTTATACAGCTAGGGGCTTGAATACATGCATAAGCTGCTTTAAAGTAAGCATACTGAGCAGTCCTTAGAATAACTTCCTACTTCAAGTATATGCTCTTTTAGACGGGTTCTCAAGCTTTGACATTAATTTTGTACTGTTATACCTTTTAAATTGGCCAATATGTGATTATATGGAACTTGTAATGGATTGGTAAAATACTCGCATGCTTTCACAGGAAAGTAAAACTGTTACTCCGAAGTTTACTGTAAAAGCTGGGTTGTGTTTGAAGCTGACAGCCTAGAACTGCAGTCTTGTGGTTGCTTTCTTTGTGAAGTTCAACAATCAGCAGTCTCTGCATGAGTGATGCTGTCTCAGATAGTATGTGAAGCTGTAGGGCATCCTATGTTTGTTGCCAAGGCACTAATGCTAGAGAACAGAATTGACAAGTCAGATGCAGTTTACTTAGGCATCTGGAAGTATAAGCCCATGACAACAGCATGATGTAGAAGCTCAGTTTGGGTTCATTTGTACTAATGAACAAACAGCCGAATTGCAGCACCTTGACAGAGCCTTCAGCTGTCTGTAGGAGAGAGGCAGCAATCAGGAATGGAGTGAGGAGGGGAAGAGAACTGCTGGATTTTGAAAGCCTTTTAACCTCTGACTTCAGAGAATAATGTGTGTCAAATCTAATGAAACAAAGAGACAGATCTGGGAGAACCTAATGGTGACAGTTTTACAAGACAGTAGACATAGAAGCTGTCTTTGCCGAATGGATGCTGACAGTAATTTCTCTTTTCACAAAAATGGCAACTTGCTGCAGCAGGAAATAAAAATGGTAATGCATAGATGTATATACATGATGTACATACATCCTCCGGACTCCTGGAGCAGAACACTAGAAAATGGTAATGCTGGCAGCGTTCCCTCATTTAGGAAGTCTTATTCACACTTGTGGCTTTTTTCCTATTTTTTTTCCCCAGCTTAGTGACCCCTTTTATAGCAGAGTACTTCCCTGTCATAAGCTAATAGAGCTGCTCCTCAGGGCAGTGAAGGTAATGTTTTGTTTATTGCAAGGAGATCCAACTGGCCTTTCCACTTACAGAAATGTACTAGGAACAAGGGGAGCAACATACATTACTTGTGTTAATCCAACAGAGAGTCAGTCATTTTGTCTATGAATGACTGGCATTTTACTTACACTGTATCAGTTAGGCATTGTTTTTTTTAAACTCACATTTGGAGAACATGGACTCAGCAGGCTCTTGCACGCTTTGGTTGTGTGGTTGGAAGGTAATATGTTCAGGGAAAGCATTTTTGGTTGGAATTGGTGAAAAAAATTCTCAAAAAATCAACAAAAAACAGTTTTCTAAAACCTGAAACATTTTTGTTGAAACATTTCTCAGTGACGTGCTGTCCTCAAATCCAAGGCTGAGTTTTAAGAGAACTCTGCAGTTTAGCTTATTGATTTCCCTTGGAATTCCCTGCGGGTATCAATTATTTGATTTATCTGAACAACTTCAGGCTCTCAATGGCTTTATGTTTACCTCAGCTCTATTTTTATTAATAAGCTGTGCTAAATTATAGACTAGTAACAACATCTTTAATGAACTCCATTATTTTTCCCTTCCCTCTTATGGGGAGATGGGCAATGCAGTCAAATATAGAAATTAAGAGGAGGTAGTATGTGAACAATTTTAATTCAGACTTCAAATTTCTGTGAGCATGTTGAATATTCTCTACTTAAAATAAGGGGAGAAGAAGAAGTGAACAGGAGATATAGTCCTTTCTGCTACAACTAGAACAAGTGTAGAAATGATTGAGCGAAATTTTATTAGGAAAGAGGGAAGTATCTGGATATTAAAAGAACCTAAACTGATGCTGCTATGAGGTAAATCCATGTTCTCTGAGGATTTACTTAACCAAAATAACAGTTTATTGCAACACAGGAATGTTTGATAACTAAAGAATATGCTGAATCAATCCAAAACTCCAGACTTAAAGGGAGGGATTTACACCAAGTATCGGAGTAATCCAGTGGCTTTAGAGTTTGAGGTACTGGTATTCTTTACTTTCTACTGCTGGCTAACCTGGAGAGACACCAGGCTTCCTCCCATAAAGTAGGTAAAACAAGTGCAGAGGCTCCTTTTGCTAAGGTTTATGAGGAGTTAATATTATTTTGGATACTGTGGCTATCTCACCTCCTTGATTACAGCTTCTGAGCTGAAGATGAAGTTTAACCAAAGCCAAAAAGAGAAGTCAAGTCTTACTGATACAGGAATGATATCAAACTATGAGAACTGAGCTGAGGTATCCACATTTTCACAAACAGAAATTGGAAAGGGAGCACAAGACAATAAAGCATAACTCACACACGAGTCTTCTATTAGTAAACCTGATCATTCTCTTCCTTATGAAAAGTGAGCTGCAATGCTACTGAGATTCATCAGGTGATACTGTTGTTCATTTACAGTATCTCATTTCTTGAATGCTTATTTTGGATCTTGGAGTAAATGTTTCATTGTTGTTCGTGATGTATTTTTATTATTGCTAGTGGGTGGTTTTGCTTGTTTTCTGTAAGGTATGCTCCTTTTTTAAAACTGCAAAATAATTCCAGTTAGAAGGTACCTCCAAAAGTCTTCTAGTCCGCTCTGCTGCTCAAAGAGGTCTGAAGAGGTCAGTTTGCTCAGATATTGTCCAGGCTGGTCTTGAAACCTCCAAAGATGGAAAAATCTTATGGCCTGTCTGAGCAGCCTTCTCCAATATTTGACCACTCTCATAGAAAAAACAAAAAAATTGAATTGGAATTTTCTAGTTGGCACTTCTGACTTAGTCCCTTGCTTTTTGTTCTATTGCTATGCACCTCCACTCCAGGAGAGGAGATATCTGATGCTCTGTACAGTGTCATATAAACAAATCCCTTTAGCCAGGAGCTGGTAAACATGGGCACTCGGAGCTATGAGGATTAAGATCATAGAATCATGCAATCATTGAGGTTGGAAAAGACCTCTAAGGTCATCTAGTCCAACTGTCCTCCTACCGTCGATGCTGCCCACTAACAATGTCCCTAAGTACCACATCTACCCTTTCCTTAAACACCTCCAGGGACAGTGATTCCACTACGTCCCTGGGCAGCCATCTAACACAGTTAATGGTTACTGTTTCTCAGTTAATTAATAATTAGATGCTAGTGTTGTTGCTTTCATCTTGGTTTTTATTTCCCATCTTTTACTGTGGGACCAGTTGCTTCTCTGGATCTTTGGTTTCTGCTTTGACTCTCGCTCCTGAACTGTTGTCCTGGTACTCTGCCCCTTGCACGTGAAGCAAGCAAATATAATATTACAGATAAATACATCAATGAATTCAGATTTAAACATAGTGCTTCTGGTAAACAAAAGACAGTCAAACCTCCATTAATGTTGGAAGAATCGAAACAGTGATTTCTCCTTAGTCTGTAGATGCAGTGGAGTTTTTGCTTAATCTTTCTGTTGCAAGTTTTCCAACTAAATGCCTGGCATTCTCAACAAGGTCATATTTGTCTTAAACAAAAAAACAACCAACTAACACAACCCTCAAGATTTAGGAAAAAGTTCTGGAAAGTAAAGAATCACTACAAAATTCTGAGATTTGTGCACTGCGCAGTGCCATAAAAAGATGTTAATAGAGCTGAGAGGACAAGTGTTCCTCAATTCAGTGTATACCTGCAGTTGACTCTCAGTAGACCTTTCTGTAAGGTCTTTTAACTTATCAGCACTAGTAGGAAGAAAGGCGTCAGTCAGCTTATACCAGCAGATAGTTTGAAGTCCTGCATCCTTTGTTTCTTTAGACAGCAAGTTTTATTTTTCTCTTATTTTATCTCTCAGTTTTCTGCTTGCAGATTGGAATTGTAGATGGCAAAAGTAATTGTTGACAAGTTAGTAATGTGAAAGATTCTTGAGTATTTATGGATAGAGGCACTATTTTACCTGCATACAGTGGCACAGGTTTCGGAGGGCTAGCTAGGTTTTTCATGAGATACCTAGGATTTGTGAAGATATGAAATAGTACACTGAGCATATGGAATAACAATAAGATCTTGGAAAGCAGGTCTGGACTGAGAATCTAAGAATGTACCTTGAAAGGAGAAACTACTGGAATCTGCCCAGATAAATGCTGTTGTGTCCCTGTCTGCTGCCATTTGGACACGCTGAATTTTTTTGGAAAGTTAACCTAAGCGAGGTTTGTTAGTGACATAATTGTAAATGGGAATGCTCTTCCTATGTTGTCTAGTGTACTCTTGTCAATATGCTTGTGCAGAACTGTTTAAGCAGAGCTAAATGAGGAACATTGTTTTATGAAAGATAAACCACAGAAAAAGTGAGTTTCTCAAGAATGCCAATCTGCTACTAAATTTCTTTGCTCTTTTGATTTATGCTCCTAAATCCAAATTTCTGAAAATTCCCCCTCTTTTGTTGAATCCATCATAAATTACCAACTGTGGAGGAAATGAAAAGGAAAATCCTGTTCTGCCAAATGAGTGATTATCTACTGAGGCAGAGAGAAGTGTGGATTTGTCTGTTACTGGATAAAATACCTTGCAGCTCCTAGCCCCAGTAGGAGACAGTCTGAAACCTCATACCATGTATCCAAATATCCCTTCCATTTTTTTTTTCTTTTTTTAACATGAAATAACCCTTCTGACGTTCCGTACCAAAGTGTGCTACCAATTCCAGCTGTAAATGCCAGGAAATCCCCACAGTGATAAGTTATTCAATCTAATTATATGTTCTACTAAAAATGGTTCGATCAGATTCCTTTTTCGGTCTTTTATGCATATTTATATACTGAATATTTATATAT
Organism: Pavo muticus; assembly: GCA_016647715.1. Lineage (NCBI taxonomy): Eukaryota > Metazoa > Chordata > Aves > Galliformes > Phasianidae > Pavo > Pavo muticus. Next base: position 259,150 of record JACDJE010000406.1, read on the forward strand.
TTATAAACGGAGTATTTCTTTACTCTGTTCTTGGTTTCTGAACAAAGTTCTCCAGCACAGCACCTATGCTATGCCTTCCCGTTTGCTTAAGCTGATGTTGTAGATGACTACCAGCGTTACAAGCAGAATGATTTAATGTTCGAGGTGCCATGGGAACAAGGATATTTTATTTTTCTACAGCCATTCTATAATAACAGGAAAAAACAGTGAGAAGCTGAGTCTCTCTTTCTTGCCATCTTAGACATTAGTATTAATTATACTTTGATTAAAAAAGGATAATTTTCCTGCAAGTTAGTAAAGAATAGTTTAAACAGAAAACATTAATTGCTGCTCTGAGATATTTCTTCATTGCCTTATTTCTAGTTACACAGGGCAGATTTGGCAAGCTGACTGCTGTTGGTTGTTGTTGCACTGGCACTACAATAGTGAAGGCTGCTATTTAAGGAAAACAAAAATGTTTGTGTGAAGAATCATATAATCTATGAATACGTTATGAAAATAACTTACAATGTGAAAAGATAAATTGTCTTAACACAGTTATTTATTCTGTCATAGTAGGGACCCCAACATTCAATTGATCTCTGTTGTACATTGTGTGTGTTCAGCACTGCAAGGAAGTCTCTTTTCAGCATTGTTAGCAGACCTTCCTGTAGTGAAACTGAGCTGAGAAGATAATGTCAAGTTTGGAAACTGGAAAAAATGAAGTTGACTATGGCATTATAGTTATTCTCTCGAGTGATACAGATTATACTTCTTCAATCAAGCACTCTTCCAGTCATGAGCTCCATGTTCTCTTATCTCAAAGGATCTCACTGGTGCTGTTCTATCTGTTTTATCACCCCACACTTACTGCAGTTTGCATGTCTAGTACTTCTTATTTTATCTGTTAGTAGAATATTTCCTTGGAGAAAGTAGTTTTGGCTGATAGTTGCAAAATTCCACGTGCTTTTCAATTGATGCTAGAACCCACTAAAAATACCTTCCCATGCATACACTAAATTCCTCGGTTGTCCTCCCCATGCCCTTCATTCTCCTGCACAGCGTTCTCTAGCACATGCCCTAAATCCTGTGCAATAGCCTCTCCATCTTGTCTCCCATGTTGTTTTCAAGGCAGGAGGCAGCTATACTCTGTTAGGGTTATGCACGTGCTGACAGGCCAGCAAGCAGAAGAAATTGAACAGCAGATCTTACATTTCATGTTCCTTCCTTTTATCCATCTTGAGCTTTTCATAAAAATCCATCTACCTCACCCTGCCACATGAAGGTACAGAATTCTTTCTGCCTCTGAGATCTCTTTCAGTGTTTGTAATTTGGCCAGTAAACTAATAATGCATGGGAGTGTGACAGATGAACAGATGATGTGATTGTGCAAGTCTGCTTTCATTAGAAAAACAGGGCAGAATAGCTCTAGAGAACTAGTTGATGTGCTGCCCCACTCCTCTCCTACACAGCCTGACTCAGTCTAACAGTTTCTGAAGCTTTCAGCCCTCTGGCTCTGAGGAAGCCTTCTATAGAGAATGAGCAAAAGTATTGAATTTTTATAGATGCAAAACAGTTTTCAAATTTCTCTTTGAAACTTTGCTTGTATTCTGTATCTTTCCTGTATCTTATCCTTTATCTTTTATTTAGTGTAAATATTTGAGTGTTGCTCACAGAAAGCAAAGAGGTGGCGTACAAACACAAGTCTGCCAGAGCTTATAATTTTGAGTAAAGTAGCTGGTTTCAAGGTACAGTAAGGTACTCAGAATAGCATGTCTGAAATCTGAAAAGAACAACAAAAACTAACCATTTGGAGAAGCCAAGAACTTCTAGTCAAATTTTTTTCAAGGAAAATCGTCGTATGAAAATTGCATATATTTAGAAAGTTATACATGACTGAAATTCTGTTTTTAAAATCATAAATTTGTTTAGCAGGTGTATTGTTTAGGTTTTTGTTGTTAATTTGCTTTTCGGTTCTCTGTTTGCTGGTAAGGACTGAAAGAAGAAAATACCCATTCCTAATCCAATGTAAATTACTTTTTTCATTTCAGTGGAGAATTTAAGAAATGCTTTTCTTCATTATTTTTTCCTTAATTTTTTGTAAGCCTTTTATGCTGGTGATAATTCAAGATAATTAGAAGAAATCTGAAAGGAATATAATTAGTTCTACTTTCAGGCTTTCAGCAATATTACAGTATTTTAAGACAGGTACGTTGCTTCTAATACTAGTGTCCTAAAAATAGTTCATAGAAATTCAGTCTCATCAAACTTGAGCATATCTCTTTTTCATGAGTTGTCTTGCAGTGACATCTGGGAGCCTTCATTTAACTCCTGGACCAGATACCACTGTTATGGCTCACCTCTTGTGGACCTTCTCACTGTTGATATGTACCTATTTGATCTTCTGTGGTGTGATTAAAAAAAAAAAAATTGCAGTAGGATGCATTGTCTTTACTCCTTTCCCTCTAACCCAAATTACCATCAAATTTCATGTTCGTACCTCTGAAAGGTCACAGCATGTAAAAGGTGATGGCTACAATCATTTACACTTACCCGATATTTGTAATGGAAGGAAAGGTGGTGATTTTTTTTATTATACACATAGACAATGCTACCTTGCCTGAAAGTGCTTCATGTAGGTCACCTACTTATCTCACCATGCAGTAGTTAGCTAGCAAAAAAAAAAAAAAAAAGTAAAAAAATTCTACTTCAGATGTCTGTGAGTCACATCTTGCATAATGTGTGATATGTATAGAGCAACTCTGCAATTTCTCCTGCTGCAAAATATCTCAGCATCTTAACTTATGGTACCTTACAAAGAGGAAAAAAATCTTCACCACAGCTAAAAAGCCTTTCATCTTCCTATAGTTTTTATTAGGATTTTATCTCTTCTTATGTTTCCATATATCAGCAGAAGCTCTGAATAACATTAGTAAATACAGCATTCTGTTAGGAACGTAGACACTAAACTGAACAGTAGTGTGTGCAGGTGTGCACTTGGGTGTGTAGGAGGTTAAGGTGTGTTTTCCTAATTATTTACAGGCTACTTCCCCTGGCTATACAAGTCAAGTCAATTGCTTCTGATTCTTGGTGGATGGTTGGTAAAGTCAGCTCTCCTGGTTGATCAAAAAAACCCAGGAAATGGAGTTTTCATGGTAGTGAAAATGGCTGGTTTTCTGTGTTAACTTAGATATATCTATAGGATTGCTGTGCTCTAGTAAGAATTTTTGTGTATCACGTCATTAGAAGCAGAGATGATTAAGTGAAAATTGCCATGTTAACTTTGTAAAAGATCTTTTTGTTTTATTTTCCAATATATTTTCTTTCCATTTAAAAGACTTTGTAAGATGGTACCTATGAATTGCCAATGGATGATCCCCCATCAATGGATTTAACTTTTCATATGAGAAAAGTTCAGCACATAAGGAAAACCAAGGAACTTTCAAATTTTACCCCCAATGCTATTATTGGCATCATGTATAGTCAGGGCATTTGCATTGACTCTGCTTTTGCAAGGTACACAGTAGCCCATTCAGTGACCAACTCATGAAATTAGGCTTAGCTGAGTAGATAATGACTGTAATTAACCCTTACAAATAAGAGAAGAATTTAGTCTGGTCTTTGCAAAGCACTTAAAAAGGCACAAAGAGATGCATGTGTTATTTCAGTGTTAGAGGGTCTATATGTGGCCTCTACTATTCCTTCTGGTAGTAGTAAGATTTGGGTAATTAAGCTGTGGGAAGTTTTTGGAGAAGACAGTCAAGCATGTGTGGGTAGCATTTTTATTTCCCTCTTGAACTTCTGATTCTATTGATTAGGCTCTGATTAAATAACACAGTTCCTTGGTGTGCGATTACATTTCATTATATCTTAACACCCCCCCAGTTCCTTGGCATACTTAGACATGGAATCCTTAGATTTCGGAGGAAAAAAATATCATGAAAGCTGTTGGATGTAAGGGTGTCTGAATTCAACATTAGACAGCAGTGAAATGCTAATGTTCTTTGGGAATAACGCATCCCCGGATAGTAAGAAGAATTCCCAAACTATGTAGAAAATTATGGAAAATTTTGTGTCAAGTATATGCAATGCTTCTTTTCACAAATCACTTTTATTTGGTGTCAAAAGCGCTCACTAGGTAGGTAGAGGGGACAGTTGGCATGAACTGCTTACAGTACTAAGCAAGTTGATTTACACTAAAAACAACATGGAAATTTTTTCCGTTTTGTTCTTTTTTTTTTTTTTTTTTTTTTTTTTCCATACTTGCTTTCTATGGGAATTAAACTAGTAGTGTTTCCTTAAGGAGTCCAGGATGCTGGTCTGGCCACTTGGTGAGGTGAGATGGAGCATGGTTCTGCTTTTACCATGAAGATTACTGGAGTGTTTATTATGGATAATGGAGTTGCTATATCCAAATTGCTCATCAGCAAATCTTGTTTGATCCTCTGTGAAGGGAAGCTAACCTGTTCAGGAAAGAACTCTCCAGGAAGGTTAACACAAGTCCAAGCTGTGCTTGCTTTAGTTTTTGCAGTGCTAGGAAGAAGAATGTGTCCCTTCGATGCTCTGTGGCTTTCCCCCTCCTAGGCATGCTGGCCTTCACATGCAGTAAAGTATTGATTTCTCTTTGGGAAAAATGAGGTGCCAGTGTAGAACAAAGACAGTGTGTGACTAGGCACTGTATGGATGAGAACATACAGAATAACTGTATTGATGCTCAGTCACTATTTAGACTTTTTAAAACTGAGAACGTTAACAAATCTAATACTGTAAGTTATTAAAACCTGGAGCTCTGTATGTGTGCAAGAATGGTTTGCACATGGCCAGTCATTTTGCCAAAACTGAAAGGCTGGTGTAAAAAGCTCAAGTTTGGATGCATTACAAAACTCTTTGGAAAGCAACCATGGATTTTTGACTAGGTTAGAAAACACATCTGCTATATTGTTGTTAATGGGAAAAAAAATAGTGTCACCGTGACATCACAGTTTTGTGATGAAAAATAAAAAACCAAACCTAAACAAATTGCCTACTCATTTTTCAGAAATAGTATCTAAAATTAATGCTTTTATTATTGATTGTAAGAGCAGCAGCAAACTGGAGCCTGCATTTCCAAACTCATGCTCTAGTGATACTATAGATTAAACATAGGAAATGTATAGACATTTAGTGAAGGATCATTCCATCAGGAATGAATTGATAAAAGGGCAAGAAGAAGAAGGTGAAGGGCTGCAGCTGTTTGAAATAAGAACTGTACATTTAAAAGTGCTCACTGATCAAATGTCCAGTCACCCTTTGTCTGGAAATCCAAGAGTTTAAAATTCAGCATGCTCAATTTTGGTGGTGCTTCCCTTTGAAACTTATATTAGGTCTGAGTAGTATACAGAATCTAGTCTTATCTTAAATCGGGATTGATGCTTCTGAAGAGAATGCCCCCAATTATCTCCCTTGATTTATTTATTTATTTATTTTCCAGTGGGTCATCTGGTTTGCTCTCAAATAAAGTACTCTATAAGATGTGCTCAAAGAGCTCACCTAATATGCCTCAACCATTAATGAGCGTTCAGTGCATGGACTCCAGTTAGAAATATTCCAAGGAAATTTCCCTGAAACCCATGTAGTTTGGGTACTGCATTGTCAGGAACTACTGCTCTACCTCTGCAACCCTTCTGCAGACTAACTGATGTTGGAGAACTGGCAGTAAATTTTAAGTCTGTGAATGTGTTAGTCTGCAAGAGTGTAACAAGAGGGAAATAAAGATTTTAAAATCTAAATGGTGTGTTTCCTCACAGAGGGTGTCAGTCTTCTTGGATGTAGAATATGTATCTATTCCCAACAAATAAAATACTGCTTTTATAGAAGTATTTGAAAATAGAAACAACTTTATTTCTGTTTTTTTGATCAGTTAACATTTGGCTGAATTATGCAGCAAGGCTTCTATATAATAATCCGTAAATGGAGTATGGAAGCTTTTATATTTCTGGGGAATTTATCTCTTGCTTCCTGCAAGGAATGTGGAGAGTCCAAGTGTTTGAGTATTTTTTCTATTTCCTGCCCCACAGAAGCTGCTCAAATGTCATCTTTACAAAAAAATCCTGGAATTTCAAATGTCAATTGTTATTCACCTTAATTACAAATGAGATCCTTGGGGTCATGTTTTAATAAGGTTGGATTTGACTTTAAGACAAGTGTCAGAAAGTTCACACTTTCTAAAGTGCATAAAGTTTTGAAATAATCTTTAAGTATATCCACACAAACTTACCACGTATTAGTAATAAGAATGAAAACACCCCTCCATGTTACAGATTTGTTGAGGCCTTCTCAAGAGATTTGACAGGACAGGATTACCATCATAATGGTCAGAGAAATATTTGCACTAAATGAAGGGTGTATCATGAGCAAACAGAAAAGCTATTTTTTGTTTGCTTTTTCTTGTATCTCAAAGAAAAGGTCCAAACTTTGAATTCTTGTAGGATGAAAGATGCTATCCAAACTGAAGGGAACGCTGTGTTGCCACCTGAAGTGTTTGTGTGATTTATGTATCTATTTTTTTGCCTTTAGATGTTTTGTGAAGAGAGTTGGTGTTACAATGGAAATTCTGTTTTCTAGATTAATATTGTGTATGCTAGGCATCAGACGTGGCTGTTCTGGTTTTAATGTTACTTTGCTGAGTTTTTACTTATTTTAGTACTGAAAATGAAAATACCTAAGTCTTTTCTGAAAGATTGAAAACCAGTGTTCACATTCTGGGATGATATGCTTGAATTAATTTCTTGGTCTGGAGATCCAATTTATTGGTCCAATTTATTAATCCCTGAAACTGTCTTGCCCAGTGTCTTTCTCTAGCTTAGCTAATTAATACAAGTACAGAAATAAGAGAAAGGTGCAGGTTGCTCCTAGAACCAAATGAAAACTCTCATGAATGAATCCCAGAACTGTCAAAAAGTGAGTCCCTGTGATGGCACATGAGTAATAAAACTTGTACTAATTAACTGGTTTTATATGTCTTGGTATACCATCACCATTATTATCATGGTAATTCCTCTGAAAATATGAATTAAGTTTCCAGTTGTAATAAAATTTTGTTATTCTGAATGTTTATTTTCCAAATGGAGGCAGCATTTGTACAGTGTACCTATGTTGAATGTATTTTATGGTATGTGCAGCTATTACAAAAGCTTTTTTTGGTGTTTGTTTAACAAAGTTTTCCAAATTAGAAGAAAAATATGCTAGTCAAACATTGTGAAATCTCTCAGAAATAGTAAGAGTAAAATAAATTTATAAGCTCATAAACTAAAAATGTTTTTTTAAGAACAAAAAAAAGCAACAGCTGCTTTGCTGCTTCCTCACAAATCTCTTCCAGATAAAGCCTCTTTAGCAAAATGCCAAGTAAGTTCTCAGAATTGCTGAGTGATTACTAAGCGAACTATGGACACCAGCAGAAATCCAAATGGAGAAAGAAATGAGTCATAGAATATTTGTCCTATTGTGCTTTCTCATTAGAAATTTAGCCTTGAGTTTTGCTGGTCTATCTGTAATACTACTGAAAAGGTAATGTGCTGCAGATAGAAGCATCATATTTTCTCTTGTCAGGCTTAGGTGCTGCTTTTTACTTTCTCCATAGTGAAGGAATGTGGGAGGTTCTTCTTGCAGAGCCTGTTGCTGGCATGTCCTAAAATGGAGATCTCTGCGCAACACATTGGGTTTTCTCTCTGTGATTACTGCCATTTAACAAACTAGAAGTCAACACCTGAGGGGTGAACTCTCTAGAGATTTGTCTTAACAGTGATTTCCATGTGCCCATGAAGCAAATATATGAACAAACTTAAGTAGGTAGCTGCAAGGATAGGTCTCAAACACTCTGAGACTTAGCGCTCATACATTGATGGTGACTGTTACTTTTCACATATCTTATTAACGGAGTATTTAACAGAAGTAGAATCTGAAGATAGAGAGCAGCCATATCCCAGTAACCAGATTAAACAGCTTTTTATCACTACTTATAAAATAATCACCTGATCATAATTCTCTTGAAATATTAGACATCAAGAGATGCTCTTGTTCATCAGTAAGAAAATCTCCTCTCTATTCCTTAATAATTATTTTACATTACCATAACAGCAGACTAATTTTATGAATGATTGCAGAGAGACATCAATACTAATACTGCAAAGCAGATATAAATGAATCACTGAGGTAATTGTTTGTGAACTAAGAATTTTTATGAAGGTCATAACAAAACCAGTCAGCCTCTGCTTTTTATTTCCTATTCACTTCAACATGGAAGCTGGTCTAGCAAGGAAAATGTGAATGTGTAGGAAAACCAAATTTACCTTCCAGGGTGCTTCTATAATAAATCAGACAAATCCAGGATATCTATTCCACTCACTACTGAGAACAAGGTAGGGTATCTGAAAACTCTCATAAACGGTAAGGAAAAAACCTGCACTTGATAACAGAGATATTCTTGAGGCACTTGAAAACTACTGTAATAAGTGGGGAAAAAAAAAATGACTATCAATTTATAGTGAGAACCAAGGTAAGCAGTCACATTTCCCATGAAGATTACAGTCCAATTGACTCATGAAAAACATTGCTAAAAATCACACAATAATGTTGAAAGTTGACAGTCTTGTGGGGCTGCATGACTAGCTACCCAGGGCCACATACAGCCCATGGGCTGCAGGTTGGATATACCTGGCTTAAAAGGTCATTAATACATTAAAGGCTGCTAGATTCCAGACACTTTTCAAATCATAAAGGTATGGTCCAGTGAAAAGGAAGCTACTACAAAGTTTCATGCCGTAAAAATCTCCAGAGGTCAGAACCTTAAACTCCAAGTAAGAAAACAAAGAAGGCAATATAACCACCCTCTTCTTGCTCCCTCTTTTCTAATAGCTCTTGCCCTTCTGCTTTCTGTTGCAAATACTGAAATCCTTCCTTTCTACTATTTATTACATCTGTCACTAAGAGAAAAATTGTCCACACAAGGCTGAGACAAGGGAATAAATCCTTTCAAGGGTTGGAAGTTAGGATGCAGCTGTGCTTTTGGTATTTCTTAATGCGAGTTTGAAGCCTAGTGTAATATTAGAGAAATGTTTATTATTACTATGTCTGTATGTTGAGTTGCTAAGACTTGAGCACTGTGACTGGCTAATTTTCATTCAGTTTTGTTGTCAAGTATTACTTTTAGTTGCTAGTGCCTAGGCTAATCCAAAGTCAAACATGAACGAAGACTTTGAAGCACTATACTGTTCTTTAATGTGGACAAGTATGTTGAAGACTAATAGAAAATAGTCATCTAAATGTGTAAAAAAGAACAATCAATTTACTAAATCAATTTACTGTGCTTTTTAGCTCACATCAGCTTGCTGTAGTTGAGCAAATATCTCAATAATTTGCGTAAAAGTGCCAAACAACAGTGACAGAATTGTATAGAAAGGATGAGTAATCAGCCACACCTCTATAAAGGAGACAGTATTCAGTGTCTCTCAGTGGAAGTTGGATAATCAACTTTAGAACTGCTTCCACTGTAGTGTAAATCAGATTATCTATTACCTGAAAAATGCTGCGAGGGTACAGTCTGCCAGGGACACTAAAAATATATGCTGCTTGTATATCATTTAAGGAAGAACCTTCAATCATTCATTGCCTGGAAATCTGCACTGGTATAATGTTTTCATCAAGGAAACCTTAAAAGCTAGGGGATGTTATCATAACTGCTGCACACAAGGGAAAGAACTGAGTGCTCCCTACCTGATCAGCTATTCAGACAGCGTCCTGCTCCCAGCTCCTGCCTGAAATCACTTTCCTGTTTTCTCACCCTGAGTATTTACTATGTATCCCACTTTCCCAATGCTATCCATTCAACAGCGCTGACAAGAAAAATACTCCACCACAGCAGACATTAATGCCTTAGGAAAAATCCTTTCAATTAATCCATGTCACAGTCTGATTGTGTTTATTCTTGATATAGGTAATTTGCTGTTGAAGAAAAGCTTTTACACTATAATTCACAGTAACAAATGACTGGGTGTGGTGTTTGCCTCTAAGCCTGTATCATATAAAGGAGACCATCTGTACTAAAAAAAAGGTACCTGAAAGAATTTTCTCTGCACTAGTCTGTTGATGAGTTTGAGCAATCACACAATCAAAGAAGGAGAGCTTACACAGTATGTAGTATGATATGTAGTATGACTGTTCTCTACTACCAAGCGCTAGATCTTTTATTTGTGGAATTTTTTTACTTGGAGTATGAAACCACTCTGAATTATAGTGCTTACTGAGAAGGATCTTGCCTGTGGCCATAAAGGCTGTGGGAGCTTAGGGAATGGGAAGCTGAGGTCAGTTGCTTACAATTAGGTGTCTTCTGGAGATAGCGTGGAAATGAAGTTAAGATGAGAAGAATGTTGCATGAATGATTGGCCAGATACAAAGAATGACAATAAATGGGGAACAGTCCCTGGAAGAACTAGGATGTCAAGGGTCCTGATGAGCAATGTAGCTGCTTTGTTCCTCGGTCTTTCATAGATTTCTGGGACTGTTTGCATTTTTAGAGGGGAGGGAAGTAAGAATCAGGTAAATTTTGCCAACTGTTTTCATGGTCATGAAGTTTTGGGGTCCTTACATTTTAGTGAAGCTTTCAGAATTTTTAATGGGAAACAGCAGAGTGGTGTCAGTTTCTTTTGCTGTATGTAGAATACAGCATATATTGTTCTTGCCTAACATTTGTCTTACTAATAATAACCATGATAAGCAAGTTCAGGCTATAAACTAATTAGAGAAAAGCTTGCTAGAAGTGTTTCCTGTGTGTTCAATTCTTGCAATGTCTGTAATAGACCCTTCATAGTAACATTGGATTGAAGCTGACATACCAGGTAAGCTATGATGCACACTGTTAATTTTTTTTTTAAATAGAGCTTTATTTCGTATAGTTTAAAGCAGAATATCCTTAGCTTTATTATTATAATTCTTTTTTTTTTTTTTTTTTTTTTTTTTTTTTTTTTTTTTTTTTTTTTTTTTTTTTTTTTTTTTTTTTTTTTTTTTNAACCCTCAAGATTTAGGAAAAAGTTCTGGAAAGTAAAGAATCACTACAAAATTCTGAGATTTGTGCACTGCGCAGTGCCATAAAAAGATGTTAATAGAGCTGAGAGGACAAGTGTTCCTCAATTCAGTGTATACCTGCAGTTGACTCTCAGTAGACCTTTCTGTAAGGTCTTTTAACTTATCAGCACTAGTAGGAAGAAAGGCGTCAGTCAGCTTATACCAGCAGATAGTTTGAAGTCCTGCATCCTTTGTTTCTTTAGACAGCAAGTTTTATTTTTCTCTTATTTTATCTCTCAGTTTTCTGCTTGCAGATTGGAATTGTAGATGGCAAAAGTAATTGTTGACAAGTTAGTAATGTGAAAGATTCTTGAGTATTTATGGATAGAGGCACTATTTTACCTGCATACAGTGGCACAGGTTTCGGAGGGCTAGCTAGGTTTTTCATGAGATACCTAGGATTTGTGAAGATATGAAATAGTACACTGAGCATATGGAATAACAATAAGATCTTGGAAAGCAGGTCTGGACTGAGAATCTAAGAATGTACCTTGAAAGGAGAAACTACTGGAATCTGCCCAGATAACTGCTGTTGTGTCCCTGTCTGCTGCCATTTGGACACGCTGAATTTTTTTGGAAAGTTAACCTAAGCGAGGTTTGTTAGTGACATAATTGTAAATGGGAATGCTCTTCCTATGTTGTCTAGTGTACTCTTGTCAATATGCTTGTGCAGAACTGTTTAAGCAGAGCTAAATGAGGAACATTGTTTTATGAAAGATAAACCACAGAAAAAGTGAGTTTCTCAAGAATGCCAATCTGCTACTAAATTTCTTTGCTCTTTTGATTTATGCTCCTAAATCCAAATTTCTGAAAATTCCCCCTCTTTTGTTGAATCCATCATAAATTACCAACTGTGGAGGAAATGAAAAGGAAAATCCTGTTCTGCCAAATGAGTGATTATCTACTGAGGCAGAGAGAAGTGTGGATTTGTCTGTTACTGGATAAAATACCTTGCAGCTCCTAGCCCCAGTAGGAGACAGTCTGAAACCTCATACCATGTATCCAAATATCCCTTCCATTTTTTTTTTCTTTTTTTAACATGAAATAACCCTTCTGACGTTCCGTACCAAAGTGTGCTACCAATTCCAGCTGTAAATGCCAGGAAATCCCCACAGTGATAAGTTATTCAATCTAATTATATGTTCTACTAAAAATGGTTCGATCAGATTCCTTTTTCGGTCTTTTATGCATATTTATATACTGAATATTTATATATTTATAAACGGAGTATTTCTTTACTCTGTTCTTGGTTTCTGAACAAAGTTCTCCAGCACAGCACCTATGCTATGCCTTCCCGTTTGCTTAAGCTGATGTTGTAGATGACTACCAGCGTTACAAGCAGAATGATTTAATGTTCGAGGTGCCATGGGAACAAGGATATTTTATTTTTCTACAGCCATTCTATAATAACAGGAAAAAACAGTGAGAAGCTGAGTCTCTCTTTCTTGCCATCTTAGACATTAGTATTAATTATACTTTGATTAAAAAAGGATAATTTTCCTGCAAGTTAGTAAAGAATAGTTTAAACAGAAAACATTAATTGCTGCTCTGAGATATTTCTTCATTGCCTTATTTCTAGTTACACAGGGCAGATTTGGCAAGCTGACTGCTGTTGGTTGTTGTTGCACTGGCACTACAATAGTGAAGGCTGCTATTTAAGGAAAACAAAAATGTTTGTGTGAAGAATCATATAATCTATGAATACGTTATGAAAATAACTTACAATGTGAAAAGATAAATTGTCTTAACACAGTTATTTATTCTGTCATAGTAGGGACCCCAACATTCAATTGATCTCTGTTGTACATTGTGTGTGTTCAGCACTGCAAGGAAGTCTCTTTTCAGCATTGTTAGCAGACCTTCCTGTAGTGAAACTGAGCTGAGAAGATAATGTCAAGTTTGGAAACTGGAAAAAATGAAGTTGACTATGGCATTATAGTTATTCTCTCGAGTGATACAGATTATACTTCTTCAATCAAGCACTCTTCCAGTCATGAGCTCCATGTTCTCTTATCTCAAAGGATCTCACTGGTGCTGTTCTATCTGTTTTATCACCCCACACTTACTGCAGTTTGCATGTCTAGTACTTCTTATTTTATCTGTTAGTAGAATATTTCCTTGGAGAAAGTAGTTTTGGCTGATAGTTGCAAAATTCCACGTGCTTTTCAATTGATGCTAGAACCCACTAAAAATACCTTCCCATGCATACACTAAATTCCTCGGTTGTCCTCCCCATGCCCTTCATTCTCCTGCACAGCGTTCTCTAGCACATGCCCTAAATCCTGTGCAATAGCCTCTCCATCTTGTCTCCCATGTTGTTTTCAAGGCAGGAGGCAGCTATACTCTGTTAGGGTTATGCACGTGCTGACAGGCCAGCAAGCAGAAGAAATTGAACAGCAGATCTTACATTTCATGTTCCTTCCTTTTATCCATCTTGAGCTTTTCATAAAAATCCATCTACCTCACCCTGCCACATGAAGGTACAGAATTCTTTCTGCCTCTGAGATCTCTTTCAGTGTTTGTAATTTGGCCAGTAAACTAATAATGCATGGGAGTGTGACAGATGAACAGATGATGTGATTGTGCAAGTCTGCTTTCATTAGAAAAACAGGGCAGAATAGCTCTAGAGAACTAGTTGATGTGCTGCCCCACTCCTCTCCTACACAGCCTGACTCAGTCTAACAGTTTCTGAAGCTTTCAGCCCTCTGGCTCTGAGGAAGCCTTCTATAGAGAATGAGCAAAAGTATTGAATTTTTATAGATGCAAAACAGTTTTCAAATTTCTCTTTGAAACTTTGCTTGTATTCTGTATCTTTCCTGTATCTTATCCTTTATCTTTTATTTAGTGTAAATATTTGAGTGTTGCTCACAGAAAGCAAAGAGGTGGCGTACAAACACAAGTCTGCCAGAGCTTATAATTTTGAGTAAAGTAGCTGGTTTCAAGGTACAGTAAGGTACTCAGAATAGCATGTCTGAAATCTGAAAAGAACAACAAAAACTAACCATTTGGAGAAGCCAAGAACTTCTAGTCAAATTTTTTTCAAGGAAAATCGTCGTATGAAAATTGCATATATTTAGAAAGTTATACATGACTGAAATTCTGTTTTTAAAATCATAAATTTGTTTAGCAGGTGTATTGTTTAGGTTTTTGTTGTTAATTTGCTTTTCGGTTCTCTGTTTGCTGGTAAGGACTGAAAGAAGAAAATACCCATTCCTAATCCAATGTAAATTACTTTTTTCATTTCAGTGGAGAATTTAAGAAATGCTTTTCTTCATTATTTTTTCCTTAATTTTTTGTAAGCCTTTTATGCTGGTGATAATTCAAGATAATTAGAAGAAATCTGAAAGGAATATAATTAGTTCTACTTTCAGGCTTTCAGCAATATTACAGTATTTTAAGACAGGTACGTTGCTTCTAATACTAGTGTCCTAAAAATAGTTCATAGAAATTCAGTCTCATCAAACTTGAGCATATCTCTTTTTCATGAGTTGTCTTGCAGTGACATCTGGGAGCCTTCATTTAACTCCTGGACCAGATACCACTGTTATGGCTCACCTCTTGTGGACCTTCTCACTGTTGATATGTACCTATTTGATCTTCTGTGGTGTGATTAAAAAAAAAAAAATTGCAGTAGGATGCATTGTCTTTACTCCTTTCCCTCTAACCCAAATTACCATCAAATTTCATGTTCGTACCTCTGAAAGGTCACAGCATGTAAAAGGTGATGGCTACAATCATTTACACTTACCCGATATTTGTAATGGAAGGAAAGGTGGTGATTTTTTTTATTATACACATAGACAATGCTACCTTGCCTGAAAGTGCTTCATGTAGGTCACCTACTTATCTCACCATGCAGTAGTTAGCTAGCAAAAAAAAAAAAAAAAAGTAAAAAAATTCTACTTCAGATGTCTGTGAGTCACATCTTGCATAATGTGTGATATGTATAGAGCAACTCTGCAATTTCTCCTGCTGCAAAATATCTCAGCATCTTAACTTATGGTACCTTACAAAGAGGAAAAAAATCTTCACCACAGCTAAAAAGCCTTTCATCTTCCTATAGTTTTTATTAGGATTTTATCTCTTCTTATGTTTCCATATATCAGCAGAAGCTCTGAATAACATTAGTAAATACAGCATTCTGTTAGGAACGTAGACACTAAACTGAACAGTAGTGTGTGCAGGTGTGCACTTGGGTGTGTAGGAGGTTAAGGTGTGTTTTCCTAATTATTTACAGGCTACTTCCCCTGGCTATACAAGTCAAGTCAATTGCTTCTGATTCTTGGTGGATGGTTGGTAAAGTCAGCTCTCCTGGTTGATCAAAAAAACCCAGGAAATGGAGTTTTCATGGTAGTGAAAATGGCTGGTTTTCTGTGTTAACTTAGATATATCTATAGGATTGCTGTGCTCTAGTAAGAATTTTTGTGTATCACGTCATTAGAAGCAGAGATGATTAAGTGAAAATTGCCATGTTAACTTTGTAAAAGATCTTTTTGTTTTATTTTCCAATATATTTTCTTTCCATTTAAAAGACTTTGTAAGATGGTACCTATGAATTGCCAATGGATGATCCCCCATCAATGGATTTAACTTTTCATATGAGAAAAGTTCAGCACATAAGGAAAACCAAGGAACTTTCAAATTTTACCCCCAATGCTATTATTGGCATCATGTATAGTCAGGGCATTTGCATTGACTCTGCTTTTGCAAGGTACACAGTAGCCCATTCAGTGACCAACTCATGAAATTAGGCTTAGCTGAGTAGATAATGACTGTAATTAACCCTTACAAATAAGAGAAGAATTTAGTCTGGTCTTTGCAAAGCACTTAAAAAGGCACAAAGAGATGCATGTGTTATTTCAGTGTTAGAGGGTCTATATGTGGCCTCTACTATTCCTTCTGGTAGTAGTAAGATTTGGGTAATTAAGCTGTGGGAAGTTTTTGGAGAAGACAGTCAAGCATGTGTGGGTAGCATTTTTATTTCCCTCTTGAACTTCTGATTCTATTGATTAGGCTCTGATTAAATAACACAGTTCCTTGGTGTGCGATTACATTTCATTATATCTTAACACCCCCCCAGTTCCTTGGCATACTTAGACATGGAATCCTTAGATTTCGGAGGAAAAAAATATCATGAAAGCTGTTGGATGTAAGGGTGTCTGAATTCAACATTAGACAGCAGTGAAATGCTAATGTTCTTTGGGAATAACGCATCCCCGGATAGTAAGAAGAATTCCCAAACTATGTAGAAAATTATGGAAAATTTTGTGTCAAGTATATGCAATGCTTCTTTTCACAAATCACTTTTATTTGGTGTCAAAAGCGCTCACTAGGTAGGTAGAGGGGACAGTTGGCATGAACTGCTTACAGTACTAAGCAAGTTGATTTACACTAAAAACAACATGGAAATTTTTTCCGTTTTGTTCTTTTTTTTTTTTTTTTTTTTTTTTTT